>JANPWX010000106.1:1366109-1444932 GCA_024734555.1 Trochalopteron elliotii | reverse complement strand
AAAAAACCCGTTTATGTAGAAATAACTGCAGGTAAAGGAAGTGGGAGTACACAACCGCAGGAATTGGCTCTGGCAGTTCTCTGCTGGTCTCTGTTTTGTCCCTGTTCTTCACCCGTGTGCCAGGAGCAATCCAGCCTGGCTCCTGGATCGATGATGTGAGCAGGGATGCTCACTGCAGCCCTTCCCATCTCATCCCATTAGAAAAAAATTACTAAGAACAGTTTATTCACGTGACAAATAGCTACCAGCAATCCTACCAAGGTCAATGAGTACTGCTGAGCTGGTGCACTGCTGTGAGCTGCAGCTGGGTCTCACACACTGACCTTTTCCAGGCTATACAGGACATGCTGGGGAGAGGGAGCACCCAAACCCTCCCTTCCCATGCTCTTCTCCCTGCCCTCTCCAGAGACTCATCCCATCTGTCTGCCCATGTACCTGCTTCTCCCTTAACTAAAAAAGAAAACTGTGGATTTTCTCCATGCCAGACAAGACCCACATGTGTATGAAACCTGGGGAGGGATTTAATTGAAGCAGGTTTGTGCATGGGGCTCTGCAGTGTTTGGTTTGGTCACCACCCCTCAGCCAGCCACTGGGACATCCTTCATGAGGAGAGGGGTCTGGTAGTCTGTTCTCCAAGTGTGAAATCCCACGGAGGAACATGGTTCTGATGCAGGGTGAGGGTTATAAAGAGATATCTCCTCTTCCTAGCTCCAGTCTGAGGGTCTGCTCTGGCACAGGGCTGGGGTCACTGACTGTGGGGCTCCACCAGCAGTGACCTGGCTGCTCCAGGTGTCACCTGCATGGCTCATCCTTGCCCAGCCTCTCCTGTGGCATTGAGTGAGGAGTTTCAGGGTGCTCTGCTCACATATGAATCCTTATGAATTCCCCACTGCCTAGCCTAGCATGACAGGAGGATTCATTCTACCAGCATGGGTGGGATTCTGAGGTCTCTGAGCCCTCTCCTTTGGTCTGCAGTTGCTCCATCCTGCCCTGCTGTTAACTCTCCTTGGAGGGATCAGTGTGGGAAGCAGAGCAATTCTCCAGTTCCTTTGAGATCCCCACTGGGCATTGCTCCACTTTGATTTTCTTTTTTCCTCTCATTGGCTTCTTAGATCCTGTAAACAGCCAGATGACAGCAGGAGTTAACCACAGAGAAACAGATTTACACTTCTGGAGTCAGCATGGCCTCATCCCAAAATAGGGACAGCGCAGGAGGAAGCAAAGCTCAACAAAGGAAAGATGAAGAGAAACCCCTCACATGTGAGATATGTAGGTATCCAGGGGAGGCTGTTGTGATCCTGGACACAAAACAACATGTGAAGCAGAAATAGGCAGAGAACAGACCTGAGGCAGAAGCATCCCTGAGAGGGTACCCAGAGCAGCAAGATGCATTCTGTGGATTTCTTCCTGTTCCAGTGTGGTTCATGGCCCACACCACATGCTGAGAGAGGTGCTACACCCCTCCACCACTCCATTCCTGCCACAGCTGCACCCACCCCTCACTTGGAACATCCCCATCCAGTCCTGGAGGGTCGTGTGTGTCTGCCCTGGGCTACACAGGACAGCTTCCTCCCCACTGTTCCAAGTGGCTGGTTTAGTACAGCAATCCTCTTGTCATCCAGCTGTGTTGCTGTCCCCTGAGTGAGCAGGGCCCTCTGAAGGGCAGGCTGTTAAACAAGCTCCCTTCAAGCTTAAGCAGCAGCCCTCTCTACATTTATTGTTGGCCCAACACTTCCCTGTTTTTACCACCAGTGCAGAGCGGGTGAGCAGCAGGGTTTTTCTGACAGAGCATTTTTTAAGACCTGACATACAAACTGTCTTATCCTTGCCCTTATCAGGAGCAGTTTTCTGCTTATTCACCTGTAGGAAACATGGGTACAACACATTCCTCTGTCAGCAGGGAAACCTCCACAGCCACACTGGAAGATCAACAGAACTGGCAGAAACCTTTCTCTGAATGTCAATAACTCACCCCTGGGAATCTGGCCTTCTCCAGTCACCACCTCCCTGACCAGATAAGCAAACACAAAGGACTAAGCTTTGTTAGCTTAGGTGTTTGAGGTGCTCTCCTGGTCACCCTGCCCAGCTGCCCTGGCTAACCATTAGCAGGGGCTCTTCTGGCTGGAGATATGAGTGTTGCCAAAATACGGCTCAGAGGAGCATGGAGAAGAACCCTCCTCTCCACTGTCCTTGGGAATTTCTCACAGGAGTCCCTCTGGAAGCAGCAGAAGTTGTAGCCTTGAGCTGATGCCCCAAGGAACTTCTACCTACCTTTTATACAGGGATCCTGTCCTCTTTTTCTCTTCCTCTGCTGCACATGAACTTTGTCTTTGGTGCAAAAGTATTTCCCGTCAGCCTCAGCTTCTTGTAGGATCTCATCTTCATACCTCTCCTGCACCAATGAGAAGAACAGTCAGTCTACAAACAACCCTGGCTTTCCCAGGGAGCTGGTGGCTTTGCCAGGGACCTTTGTGACCATTGCTATGGAGTGATGACAAATGCTATTGTTCATGAACACTCTTGACTGGCTGCAAAGAGTGGCGCTTCTGTCCCTTGGCAGCAAGTTGTGCAACAGGGTGGGAATGAGGTTTGGCACCTGATGCAGGAAGGGCTATCACCTTCTGGAGGGAGCTTGGGCTGGGACAACCTGTCTGATCCCTCTGGGAGCTGGCAGCCTAAGCTGATGGCTGAGGAGAACAAACAAACCAACCTCGCTGTCCGTCGTGTCTGGCTCATCAGATTCTTGCTTCCCAGACTCGGCATCATTGTCATCTAAAGAAACAGAAAAATAAGAGGTTTTGGCTGGTGAGAGGCTTGACAAGCTCATGAGCAGATGCAGAGACACTGGCCCAGGCTCACAGAGCCACTGAGGCAGAAAGCAGCTTCAGCAATAAAGTGTGTTGTGAAGCAGAGGCACTGCAAGCTACGTGGCCTGGAATGAATGTTTAGGAGTGATCCAACAAGACTCCATGGGGAAACCAGCTTCCAGGAAAGCTGTATCCACAGGACTTTGCTACACCAAGGTCACAGGAGCTGTCCCAACATCTGTGGCTACATACAGGTGGGAAACTGGGGGGGTATTTAGGCCCCAGATTGCACCTTCCTGTTTGAGCCCCAGGTGGGGAGAAGTGTGTTGGGGTGAAGAGGCCAAAAGGGACAATCCCACCTTTGCTGCTGGTTCAGTCAGCAGCTCTTGGCAGGCAGTGTGTGCTGAGGAGCAGAGGAAGGAAAGGCAGGGGAGATACTTCCCTTCCCAGTAAAAGCATTTAATGTACACAAACCCTGGGGCTACACAGCCCCAGACATGTACCTGCACACACCTGACCTCTGCACACACTCCATCTCCATGGGTTGGGGGCCAAGCCTTGCTGGTGGTGCCATCACCCTGTTTGCACACACAGTAACACACCTTGGCTGGCTGTGGTGGGCAGAAAGGGCTGGGCACAGGACTGTGCCCTCTTCTGAGGGCAGGGGCACCCCAGCAGCTCAATGCTTGTTGCTCATCACACCCAGGTCTAGCCAGGATGGAGCTCAGCAGGGCAGCCCCCTCTTGCTGTCTCTGCAGAGGTGGGAGGGCAGGTGATGCTGCTTCCAGGCACTCCTGGATTCCCTGTAGCCTGATCCTATCCTCACCTTATCCTTCTGCAGGTTTAAGGTTCACTAGAAAGTGCAGTATTTGTGTATTGTTTCCCGGGCTTTGTGTCAACCTTAAGGTGAGAACTGAAGAAAGTCCTGTATTCCCACACCCAGAATGTAATCAGCTGAAATTCTTCTGACATGATGATATCTCCTTAGCATGTAAATCACAGAGGACTCCTTTTTTTTTTTTTTTTTTTTTTTCTCCCCACTGTGAAAAATCCTGCTCTGGAGAGTGTTCCCAAACCACTCCGACACGCCCAGACCGACTAATCCAGGCGAGCTCAACTTTCTGGCCAAGCCAGTAAAGCTGGTAGTGAACAGCTCCCAGCAGACGTGCTTCCCACTCTGATCCTCATGGCTGCTGCCTCCCACCTGCCTGGACAAACCTGGCACCTGTGTCTCCAGGGGGTCAGACAGGGAGAAAGCCTTGGAAGGGCTCTTATGGAGGATGGAGCAAGGAAAGGAAGGAAACCATCCTGATGTACCTGCTGCAGGTATGGCATCCCTGGCTCTGTGCTGAACCCTGTGTGCTGTGTCATCACAGGACACACTTTGGAGCAAGGAGACAGACAGGGATGGTTTCCCAGTGCTAGTCCTGGAAATCTCTTGCATTTTCCCCATCTCTGCTGGGACATTCTGAGCTGCTTCTTCCCTGAGAGGAGTGGGAAATGCTGGAGCAGCAACATTGTCTTTTTGCTGCTCATTGTGGAGTAGGTTTTGCCAAGAGGTCAGAGCTACGCTGACTCCTTGGCTCCTGGAGAATTCCATGGCCTCAGTGTGGAGTTCAGGGTGCTCTGCTGGGTGTGCAAGGACACCCCACAGGTGGCTCCTGTCTGTGCTGGACAGAGACACTGGGCTTTTCTCCAGAGGAACCAGGATTACTTTCTCCTCATATGTACTGAGCCTGAATTTTGGACATATCTAGAGTAGAAAATTGAGCTCTCAAGGACAGAAATGTGAAACCTGAAGCTCCCCCAAATGCCCAGAGGAGTTGGGAGGCAGGAACACTTGGTCTCTGGAAGGTGGGTTTGCAGGTGTGTGCGGAGCCCAGCAGAGAGCTCTGGGCTGGGAAATGCCTTCACCAAAAGGCACCTTTCACTCTTGCCTTCTCAAATGTCACATTTGCCTGCGGCTCCTTACCTGCTTCTCCCTTCTGTGCACTGACATTCTGTCTCATCCCAGCCTCAGGAAGGGCCTCTGGGTCACTCGATGTGGAGTTGTTTGTCAGATATGTCCGTGAAAGTGAGAGCTGTGGGATACAGGGAGCACAAAAGCTGCTGTCACCAGGCAGGAGGGGATTGTGCCCTGCCCTTACTTGATGATGGCTGTGGCACCCACAGGAAGAAGCATCACAGAGAAGTTTCTGTGCGCTGTGGTGTGTTTGCAGGGAGCCCAGCCCCTCCTGCAGCAGCCTGTGGGAGGGGGCACAGGCACTGTCTGCCCTCGGCCATGGATGGAAACCCTGTGAACACTGTGGGGGAGGCGGGGAATGAGAGCCAGGACTGAGCAACCACGGCTCTGCCATGTGCAAATCGGCTTCACACATATCGAACCCATCCTCCCACAGGGTATTAATGCTGGCCACGATGCCAGCAGCAGAGCTGGACACCCTGGGGTGGGCAAGGGCCTGCAGTAGATGCCAGCAAAAACTGTACTTACCACAGCTGCATCCTCCTCTTCCTCCTCCTCCTCCTCCTTGGCAGCACCAGGCAGTGGCCGGGTGGCACTGGGCCAGCGGTAGGGACAGCGCAGGTCGTCCCGCTGTGCCCTGTGTCCCCCGCCGGGGCCGCGGGCTGCCGGGCTGTCCCCGGGGCTGTCCCTTGGGCTGCCGCAGCCCCTCGGCTCCCGGCGGCAGTGCCAGTCCGTGTCCCTGCCACGGCCGGAATCGGACAGATCCAGGGGCGCGTCCGCATCCTCGTCCCTCGCCTCCTTCACCTTTGCCCGGAGGTCGGAGCGCTCCCGGCTCGGCCAAAACTCCTTCTCTTCCTTCCCATCCGCGGCATCCTCCAGGAAAAACCTCTCCTCCTTGCATCCCGCCGCGATGCCCAGCCACGGGGACAGGGGCCGCTCCCCGGGCGGGACCTTCGTGTCGCCGTCCGCCCGCTGGCCCGGCGGGCACTGCTGCAGGAGGAGATGCTGCAGCCGCTCCCGGTGCTTGAGGAGGTGCAGCTTCTCCTCCAGCTGCTGGTCCCTCACGTACACCATGGTGGCGGGAAGCTTCAGAAAGGCTGCGTGGTCTTCCCAGCTGTCCCGGGACCGCGTCCTGCCCTCGGCAGCTTTGGCCCGGAGCAAGTGGCCGGGGAAGCTGCCGCCGTCCCGCTCAGCCGGGGGGCAGTGACCCGCCAGCCCCAGCTGGTGCAGGGAAAGGTGCTTGTGCAGGAGGCAGAGCTGCTCTCTCCGGGCACTCAGCTTTAGATTTTCGTAGGATGGAGCAAACTTGGGGGAGTCCAGTTTGCTCGCTGTTAAATAACTGAAAAAAGCGTGAAAAAAAAATTACATTAGATAGATCACGTTAGAAAACAAAACAAAACCAAACCAAACCCCAAAACCAAACCAAACCAACAAAAAAAACCCCAAGCCCCCCAAACAAACAAAGAAACAAACAAGCAAACAAACCAACAACCACCTCCCCCCCCCCAAGAACAACAACAAAAACCAGAAACAAAAATCCACATTAGCATTAGAGTTTTCCCATGGTTTCCCAGCTCTGCAGGGATGTGTGTGGTCTCTCCTGCTCTTTCCATGCCCTGTTGCAGCTCTTGGCCAGTACATCATGTTTGTCTTTGGGTTCTGTGCTGGGGAGGAGGGTCCTGGTGGCCAGGGCCATCAGGCAGTCAGCAGTGGGTCTCCAGTGCAGGCCATTCCCATCCCACCATCCAGCAGCAACCCCTTCTTCTTAGGCCACAGCAGCTTAAGGCAAGGGGTTGAGTGAGGGTAAGGATGCAGTGACCTCTCACATCAGCACTGCTCATGAGAAGTCACATTTGAATACTGTCTTACAGCCAGCACCTTCTTAACTACCCCCTTGGGCTTTCTTAGTACCTGAAGACCACCAGGACAAAGGAACAGCCCACCCTCCCCTAATCTCACTCAATGGGAATCTTTTGCAGCCATCCTAGGAAGGTTGGTACAGTGCAGGAACCTGCCCTGCAAACCCAGCCCCTGCTGTCCCTGGTTATTTGGCAGCTTCCGTGAGTGCAGGCCTTTCCCAGGAATGCTCAACAGAACTACTCATACTCCAGGAAACTCACTGTCTCTACAGGTGTACTCACTGGCCATACTCAGCCCTCTGTGCTCCTGAAATCAGTGGGGAGGTTAAGCCTGGGAAGTGCTGAGCCCTGCAGGAAAACCCATGAGAATAGATAAAGAGGAGCAGGAATTGCTGCCTGCCTGGGACAGTCCTTCTGGCTGGATGTGGGGGCACCTGGTTCACTCTGTGGGTCTGTCTGAGGAGCTGGAATAACCAGAGCCTGATCTTGTCGGGCTGGATTCCAGTCATTTTTTACTGCTGTAAACTGGGATATCCCCCCCTTCCCAAGGCTGTGGGACAAGTTTGGAGAGAGAGGTGGACAGACACAGTGAACACTGGCCATCCATCCATTGTGGGACATTGTGGGCCACGGATCAGGCTCACACCACAACTCTCAGGCTGGTACTCACGCCTCGAGGCTGGGGCTGTGCTCACGCTCTGGAGGGAGAGGAGTCTTCCTCGCTGGTGGGGACACTGCTGCCCCTGAAGGACTCTTTTCCAGGAGGCAGGGTCGGGAGCCAGGTCTCACCAGGGCAATGGTTCCATGCAGCTGGTTGGAAATCCTCTGGGATGCCTGTGGCAGAGGACAGAAAGTCCAGTTGAACCATTCTGCAGTGTGCCCCAGGCTCCAGCGAGCCCCACTGAACTGGGACACCTCTCCTCACCAGTGAGAACAAGACAGACAGCTCCTGAGTGTGCTGCTTGATATGGTTCTGGTCAACAGCTCTATTAAGTTTTTATTAATTTTTCCAGGAAATTTTCCCATCATGTACTCTCTATTTTCTGGCTGCACTGATTTGTAGTGCAGGAAGTTTTGCATCTCCTCTTAAGTCATGATTCAGTGGCTTAACCAAGATAAGACCCTGCAAATTCCTGGTCCCATAGTCAGGCCTTTTTACTCATGCAAGACTTTATTCATGCAAGCTCCTGGCACACACAGGTTTGGTGGGTGTATTTCTGGTGGAGTACCTGGGCCAGGACATCGTTGTCTCCATCAGCTGTCATGAAAGGCTCACCACATGTTCTGACTTGACTTTCCCCTGCCCACCTGGAGATGTCACCAACCCTTCCTGCGATCCCTATTAATTATCCCCACAGTCTGCCTGCAGCCTTACCAAAACCCCTCTTCAGCTGCTCTTTCAAGTTTTTGTGGAGGTCGAGTAAGCAAAACCTGTGCCAAAACAGAAGAATATGTGTGGGTGTGTACGTGGGCTTGAGTTCCCATGACCAGGAGCAAAGTCCAGGTCCTGCAGTCACATCTCCCAGTGCCTGGTGTCACCATGTCACTCAGCAGCCCTGGGCTGACACCCTCTCTGTGTTTGTCCTTGCAACCACTGAAAGCCAGGCCCTCTGAAAATGCCAGGCTCTGGAAATGACAAACTACCCAAGTCTGGCTAATTGTTCCACACTCCAAGTGCCTTCTACTCTTTCTCTTTTCCAGTCTGCTTGTCTTGATCCAGTTCAGATGACCACAGCACTGGGGAGAAGGCCTGAGGACATCAGGCTACTCTGACAACTCACCATTTCTGCAAGGCTGACTTCTTGAAGGATAGTGCCTGGAGAAGTCCTGCTGCTTGGAGAGCTTCTCTGGAGCTTCTCTGGAGGCTTTTCTGCAAAAAAAGACACATCCAGCTGCAGTAATGGTCCCCCAGAGCTGTTGCAGCCCTGCCCTACAGTGGGCTGAAGCCATGCAGCCTCCCAGGGATGCCACTGCCTGGTACCAACCACCTCTCAGTGAAGATTTTGAGTCAAAATTACCATCTGGCTCAAGCCAGCACCTGACTGAACGTGCCCTTCGTTGAGTGTGTGGGTGGCAGGAAGGGAATGCCATGGCCTCTGCACGAATTGTCTTTCAGCGAGGGCACCCAAGCACTCTTTTGCTCTAATGCAGAGCAGGGTGTTTCTCCCTTGACCTGTATTTCCCCCTCATCAGCTTTTCTGACCATAGCAATGTCCATGTGAGCTGCCAACAGCTTGGTCTTTGCTCTCCAGACCCTTTTCCAGAGAAGTTTTGCACCATGGCTCAGTCACTCTTCACATCCCCAGATCCCTCAAGGGTGGCAGGAGCCAGCAACACCCACCTTCACTGAGCTCAAGGTCTGGGACATCCTGGTGAGCTTCTTCTGCTTCCCTGTGCTCTGCTTTCTCTGTGCTGGCATTCCTGCTCACTGGGGACAGTAAAGCCAAAGGGGAACTTGGTGTGGAGCAGCTTTCTCTGGAGGAGACTCCTGGGGTCTTTGTCCTGTCCCTGTTGGAAGGAAAAGGACATGAACAGATGAAAAGGAGCAGGAGAAGGAAGGTTTTGGAGCCACTGTACTGAGAGCTCTGAGCCTGATATGCAAATATACATATTTATGCATGTGTGTATGTGGATATACCAGATCCTCAGACTCACCTCCCTCCACTGCAGCTTATCAGTAGCCCAGCTGCAGTTTGGAGCATGGACAGAGCCAGCGTGACAGCCCGAGGTGTGATTGCCCCACTTGGTTGTGGGTAACATCTCAGGAAGCCACAATGTTGGGTAAGCCAGGACCCAGCTGTGGCTATTGCAAAAGCTCTGTGAGAACCTGTCCCTGGCTGGGCTTTCAGCCTGATGGAGGGGTGGGTTCAGCACAGGGATGTGGTGTCTGCCCTCTGTCACCAAATCAAGATGGAGAGGATGATGCTCTCAGTGACACAAGGGAGTGCCTGAGGCTTGGAGACACACACAGAGTCCTGGATGGACTCTGGTGCTGAGATGTGGATGTTTGGCTGGAAATCTTCCTATCCAGCATCTCAGGGGAGAGCAGAGCAGAGCAGAATCACTCAACAAGTGCTCAGCAAGCCCAGCCCAACCTAGCCTACAGCTCTGGAGCTTCTCAGCCCTTGGGAAGCACTGGGGAGTAAAATCCAGAGTTTCCCTTTAAGCAGATGGTGCTCCTGTGCTCCAAAGAAAACACATTTCTAAACTAATCCCTCAGTGCTAATTCCTCTGGACTTTAAACCCTTGAGGAATGAGCTGATTTGTATATGTTGGCCAGCCTGGCAGGTTACTTGGCTTCCAACACAGTGCTCTGCTGGGTTGTGAACCTGTTGGTGCAGATCACTTCTCCCTCCTTTGCCCCATCACAGTCCCTTGTGTATCACTCTCCTTCCCCCAGAACCACCTGCTTCCTGCAGAATTTCTCTGGCTGCTGCAGGAGAGGAGCTGGTGCTGTGGAAAAGCCATGGAATCCCAAGGTGAGGTCCATGCAAGCTGCCCAGGGCTTTGTTTCTGGGGGGTTAAATATCTTTCTTCCCCAAAAATGAATTGTTGGATGCTGGTGAACAGGGTAGTGAGCAAATGTCATCAAGGATTTTATCCTTGGAGATTTTTCCATGTCTAACATATACAGGAACTCACAGGAATTAGATGCTAAAATACCCCTGAGGATGCCACAGTCTGGACATTGCCCTTTCCACTCTGGGGATGCCCTGGCTGTTGCCAACACCCCTTGTAAAGAATGAAACCAGGAAAGTGCTCACTCTAGGCTCCGGAGCCTCTTCAGTTCTTCCTTGAGAGTTTTATTCTCCTCCCTCAGGCGATTGGTCTCGTTTGCTGCAGGGACAGAGGTGGTGCTGTGAGTTCAGATGCTGCAAGGATGCACTCACAGCTCTCTGGGGTGCCCGGGGGAGGAGGAGGGAATGGCACCGAGTTTTGGAGGGATGCTGAATTTCCTCCCTTCTTTGTAAACATGCTGGGGCTAAGGGATAAAAGGGAGCAACTTTCTGACTCAGGTTTCATCAGGACTGGGTCTGCTTGCAGGTCACACAGCTCAGGGGAAGAGCACGACCCAGACAAGGCAGTGGTGAGTTGGGCACAGTGACCATCCTGCCCCTGACCACCAGAGCAGGGTGATGAGTGGGTGCTGTGTTAGGGGGAGGGCTGGGGGTCTCAGGGGGGATCAGACAGAGGGCAGAGGGAGATGTGAGCACCCAGCACTGGGTGCTGCAGCGAGGAGGTCACGGAGAGCACGGGTGGGCTTCCAGGCATGGTGCCTTGCCTTGCTCCTGCTCAAAAGCAGCACTCAGGGAGCAGTGGCATAGCAGGGGAGATAAACCAAGGGCTCTTGGCACCTCTCCATCCCTCCTAAATGCCTTATCTCCTTTATCCCCATGGCCTTCCCTGGGCTGGTCAGATCCCCAGGGAAAAACACGCAGTGCCTCAGCGGTGCTGGGAGCTCTGCCAGAGGCTCAGGAGAAGATCCATCACATGTGTTGCTTGATTTCATTTACCCGTGCTGAGCTGCTGCTGTGACTATCCTGTCTTTGCCAGAGTGTTGCTTCTGCTGTGCCAAATGCATCCTTTTTCCAGGCAGCTGACACAGCCTGGAATCTCTCATTTTTCTGGAGGTGTGGAGGGCTGCAACCCCCAGCTCTGATGATTTGTGTGAAGGGTTATGTCTGCTTATGGGGACATGAACTGCCATCCACAGTCCTGCTCCCTCCCTTCTCCCCATCCCCAAACCCTTTCCAGATTCCTGCTCACCACAAGGGCTCATGTGCAAGTATCTGGGAGAGGGATTAGCTGAGCAAAGACTCAGCCTGCCAAAGCCAAGCTCACAGTGGGTGTCAGTACGTACAGAGGATGAAGATGTGCTGCAGGCTCTGGAAATGAGAGGTCTCGTACTCATTCTGCTTCTTTTTGGCTAGCTCCTGGGTGACCATGCATCTGTCACAAAGACCAGCTCTCAGCCTGGAGGAAGAAAACCCCACAGCTTGTTACCACACAGTTTCCATGGGAGAAATAAGTTCCTGCCCTCCCCATGGGGAAGTGTAGACACCCAGACCATCACCCAGAATCACCCCCCTGCCCAGCACTGGCCCTTGCACCCCTCCAGATCCAGCCCCACCATCAGCAGCTTAGGAAAGCTCCTATACATGTGCCCAGACTCCTCCAGCTCTCTCAGCAGCTGAGTATAGGAAAAATAGAGGTTTATGTGCTACATCCCACTCCTGGGAAGACAGCAAATCCCAAATTCTCCCCCTAGCACCATTCAGTCACTGCCACTCATCAGCACCCTACTTAAAAACAAATCCTACCTGTTTTCTAACACTTTTACATTTTCTTTAAGGACCTTCTGTTGTTCCCTTAATTGGTGATTTTTAGCAAACAGCTCTTCAATTCTCTGAGCATCTCTAGTTGAAGAAGCAGAACAAGAAAAAGAGGATAATTAGATTTCTCCCCAAAACCTGTGCCTTCATCCACAGTGCCATTTTACTTGTGTGGCAGGAGGGGAAACAAATGTGTTGGAGCCTGGGTGCTGCCCTGTGACACCCTCCTTGGGGTCAGCAGCTTAATTCCTCCCACTTATTGTTTTCCAAGGGAGAAAGCACCAGGTGGCACAAGCATCACCTGCCAGTGGGAAGGCAAACTGGAGTTGGGCTGGGATCACCCCAGTCCCTGCCTGGAGCCAAAAGGCTTGAATTTGGCAGTGCCAGAAAGGCAAATGATGCTCTCTAATGCAGCAGTTTTGGAGAATAACTCAGGAAGTCTGAAATTCCAGTGGTGTAACTTCCCCTCTGCCCCAGCATCGCTCACCGGCACTTCTCTGTCGTCAGCTCTGTCACCTTGCTGTGCAGGCCTGAAATGAGGAACAGACACAGAGGGGTGGGGGTTTATTGCCAATTCCCCAGCATTGAGAAGCAAATGAGACTGATGGAATTTCAGGAAGGTGCGTGGCTTTGCAGAAATCTCATCTGTTCACAAGCCTTATCTCTGATAAGGAATAACACATTGCATGTGTTAAACACAACCACAGTTCAATGTGACTGGGAAAGTTGTACAAAATGTGAGCTCGTTTTGTATCCCCACTATTTAATGAGTCTTCCTTTCCTTCACAGACCTAAAAAGTCTGGTTTGGTTTTGTTTCTACTTATTTCTCACTACAGCCTGCATTTCCCAGGTGGGCAGTATTTTATAGCTTTCAGGGTTGGAAAACATCTTGGAGAATATTTACAGCTGAACGGCTTTCCTTGATGGATCTGCAGACATTGTATCCTGTCAAATCTATTTTATGCAAAGTAGATGTAAACATGTGGTTTAAATTGCTCAACAGTTTCCTCTAACTCTCACAGAGCTTGAAATTACACAAGAGAAGAATGAATTCATAAGCCAGAATCATCCAAAAGTACTGAAGTTTTGTTCATAATATTGATACTGGGAATTATTCTAATAGGAAAACAATTGGACTTGGCACTTGGCTGCTTAACCTAATGGGTTTTATTTTAATAATGTATGACCTGAGAAATAATTTATTCCCTAGAGGAATAAGCTATCCAACCTGACTCAAACGTTTTCTTTAACAGAGCTTCATCTCCTGCTGCTTCTGTCTTACAGATTATTGCAGTTTTTCACTTTCCCTTTGATCCCTCAGTATCCAAATACACTCCAATCCCCACTGCTTGGAGCAGATGCCCAGCAGGTGTGTGTGTGTCACCCCTGCAAACCTCCCAGGTCACCTTTATCATGACGGCAGGGGCAGGAAAGGAGCCAAATCCCCCATGGTTAATGCTTGGAGCAAGTGGGATTCCTGCAGGGACTGAGCTCCTCCATGGTTTGCTTTCCAGGAGCATGGAGTGCAGGAATGTTCTCTTTCTTCTACTCCATCTCATAATTCAAAAAGTTATTTTTTTCTCAGTGTGCCAAGGAGAGGTACAAACGTGCCATCAGTGGTGTTCTCCTCTGAGGGACAGGCTGTGCCCTCGTGTCCCCATCCATCCCCGTGGGTGCTGCTTGTTCAGCACTAATCCCCAAATCTCCCTAATCCACACCTGCTCCTCCTCCCTTCAGGTTATTTGACACCAAACGGATCAAGGTGGTACTATTACAAAGAAATGGATCTTGGCTAGTTCTTGCAAAGAAAATTTTGTCTCCCTACCTTGGACCTCTTTCTCATGGATTTCCTTGAGCTTGTTCAGGAACTCTGCAAAACTCTCCGTGGTCATGTTCAGGGCTGAGCCACACACCAGGCTGTGTCCAGTACTAGGATGTTTTTTGCTTCAAATTATTCAGGTTTCAGCCTGAAATATAAAGAAAAAGTCCAACAAAAGAGATGTGTCTGATGCATGTGATGTTCTGGAAAGGAAAAAGCCCAAAGCTAGGAAGGGAAATCATTTGCTAAACCATGGGATACATTTTTGTCCACCCTACCTCAGTGCTGAGCATAGCAAAGAACATGTCTTAGATACCAGGAGGAGCCCAGCTGGAATATCAGGCTTTTCCTCTCCTTGTTGAGCTGTTAAAATTGCATTTCTCTGGGATGAGGTGGGGCAGGGTATCTTCTTGAGCATGGAGAAGGGACTGCAGAACTTGTGTTGGGACCACATGGGGACTGGTGATGGGCAAATTCACAGCAGTTTTGGTGCTTCAGTCTGATGGACTCATCTCCTGCTGGGATGCTCCCTTGACTCCCTCCTCCCTCTGGCACCATGCACAGCTTTTACAGAGGCAACACACAGCACTCAGCCACCCACTGTCATTGCCCAGGCTTCCTGCATGGCCTTGCTGGCTGTAGCCTCTTTGAACCCTTGGGAGACACCCAACAGACCTTTTTCACCCAATTTTACAGAGAAACCAGGAGAGGTGGTTTCAGAGTGTCCAGAGCCAAGAGCTGCAGGAAGTTGGCATGGGCACAGCATCCATGGGGTCCCCTGGAACCACGAAAACCACACTGGGAACAAGGAACTTTCACATGAAGGTGTTTAGCATCTCCACTTCTGCCCCCCAAAATCATTCTGGGTGAGTGAGTCATGGCGAGTAATTCTGATCCCAACAAAGCACCTGGACACTCAGCCTTGAACCTCAAAGAGATGACCAGAGAGCAAACCTCCCCTCTGTTGCTGGAAAATGAAGAGTGAGACCTGGGCTTTGTAGCCCCATGGGAAAGGTTTGTGCTGGGTTCCAGCGCTCTCCCAGCCCGGCTCCCGCCCTGTGCCTTTATCTGCATGAGGAGCAGGGATGTGCCAGATCGCCTGCATATGCAAGATGTGGGCATGCAGAGCTGGAAGAAGAAAGTTTCCCCTAAAGCATCTGATTTTCAAAAGAAATGAGGCACGCGCCAGCAAGCGCGAGCAGCGAGCTCGGCACGCTCGGGTCGGCCGAGCAGCTGCCTGAACACGAACCAGCCCAGAGTCACTTTGTTTGGCTTTTCAGCAAATCTGCTGCAAACAGACTAGAGATCTTGCTCTCTGAGGGGACAATTAAAAAATATTCATTACTCCTGCTTCCCTGGGCCTAACCCAGCCGTTCCCAGGGCTGGGTGATCTAACCCAGCAAATATAAAACCACAGTGCAACTCGTCCAGCTCAAGATCTGCCACTGTGAAATGGGATTGGGAACTGATCTCAGCCCCAAGAGCCACAGCTGAAAAGCCAGCCAGGGGAAATAACGTGCACCTCAACTGCAAAACAGAAGAAACCCCTCCTGGTGTTAATGGGTTGCTCTTCCCAGGATCACTGAATCCTAAATTAGGCTCTGCCCTGGGCAAAGCACCTCCCCAGGGCTGAAGGGAGGCTGTGAGATCAACCACTGCCATCACAGGACTGACACCCCAAGTGCCAGCTGGGAGGGTTTTGAAGCACTCAGGCACTAATTCCCCTTGCATTCTCCAGTGCTGTAATCTGGGAAGGGATTGCAACTGGGAGCAGAGGAGTTGCTGGCTGCATGTGCTCCTGCTGTGCTTGCTGCTGCTGGATCAGGTCCTGCCCACCTTGTACTAAAGGGGTACAGCCCTTTCCCCGAGGCTGGTGTCTCTGAGGGCTGAACCCAGCATTTCCAGACACAGGATTCAGCTCAGCCATCCCGGGGAGGTGACACCCTGGCTGGGCCTGGTGCCAGCCCTGCTCAGGGAGGTAGGGCTGGGCTGGCACATGGTGGGAGGTGTGGGGGCAGCCCAGGTGTTTGCTGCTGGATCTGGATCCCTGCAGCTGTGACTCAGTGCTGCGGGCACAGCCTGGCAGATCAGGATTTGGGGCTGGGGTGTGGGCAGCAGCTTTGCCTTCCATGCACAGCTGAGGCTATGGTGCCACCAAGGTTGGGGTTTACTCCTGGTTTTCTTTTCCTCGCAGCCCTCAGGTGGGTGGGAACCTGTGACCTGCTGCAGATCCAATCAGCAGGGAAAAGTTGCCAGTTTTGGTGCTTTTTGAGATGCCAGAACGCATCTCTGCCTGCAGATGGAACAGGCACTCTGTGACAAACCTGGCCAGGACCTTGGGTCTGATCTGTGCACACACGTGGAAACAGAGATCCTTCATGAGCATCACTCCCCATATATATTTTCCCAGGATTCAGCCTTTTGCTGCAGCAGAACAGCCCCGTGGACAGCCCAGGCTCCCCGAGGGGCTCAGCTTTGCTCCCTCTCACCCAATGCGGACGGGTGAAGGCGTGAAGCCACAGCTCCCTGATCCTCTACCCTGCTCCAGAGGATTTATTGAGGGAGATTTATTGCTGAAGCCCAGACCACAGAGTCCCTCAGTGTGGAGCTCTCTCCCTGAGACAGGGATTTCATTTACAGCCCCGAGCCCTCGGCAGAGCTGTCGGTGTGAAATAGAGCCGGTGGTGCCGGGGGCGGCCCCTTGGCGGGGCTGGAGCAGCCCTTTGGCATCCCGGCAGGGCCGGGTGTATTTCAAAGTGATGGGTGCCCTCTACAAACAGAGCCCCAGTGCCAGACAAACTCCTCATCCAACCCCTGAATCCGGAGGGTGTGTAAAGCCCAAGGCTGGGGTGAGCTGTTGTTAACTGCTGTGGCTTTACTCACCTGCTCTCTGCATCCCTCGATGCTCAGCTCAGGGTGGGACAAGGGCTCCAGCTTGGGGCACAGGGTCCCTGGGATCTCTGCTCTCATACACGGGGCTGGAGCAGCCCCCAGCATCTCCTGGGTACCAATGGCATCACTCCTTGGGCAGGATGTTCCTCCTGTGGCTGGGGAAAGGAAAAACAGCAGGAGGTTATTTTTTGTCCCATCTGAGGGGCTGGAGAAGGGATGGACTTGGACAGCTGGCTCTGACAGCACAGCCAACCCCCATTCCTTGGTCCCCAGGGTGTTCCTGACTTCTCAACACCATCTCCAGCACTGCCTGTCACACTCACAGTGAGCCACAGCACATCCCTACCCTGAGCCCTGTCTCCTTTCAGGAGGATAAAGCAGCTCATCAGCTAAATGAGCTTAAGTCATTATGAAAAAAAAAAGGCAGAAAAGAAAAAGGCAGGACTGTGACATTCTGATACTGTGGGATCAGTGAAGCTTAATGGATTTACCACCAGATATTTCCCCATCAGCAGTGCTGGCGTTGCTCAGCTCCAGGCTGGATTGATGTCACACACCTTTCTCTGGGTGATTGCTGGGCAGAGCTGCTTTGGCCAGCCAAACTTTCTTTCCTTGGCTACCCTACTATGTTCCTGGTCTAATTTTAGAATTATAAAACAAGTTTATACTCAGAAAAATTGCCTGATCACTCATGGAAAATCTGCAGTGCCAGGAGTATTTCACAGGCCAGTGTGGAGCTAATGTTCTTTGCTGATGTACTTTGCTTGGCAGCGTGAAGAGGGCTTTTTTGGTATGTTGAGGGATCCTTTTTTTTTTTTTTTGGGTATTTATTTATTTGCATGACTTAACATGGCACAGACTGCCTAAAATGGAGCCCAGTGCCTGCTCTCCACCGTGCTGGGTTTACAGTGGGTGCTGCATGTGGGCTGCCAGATTGCAAAATTACCTCCCAACAAGTGAGACAGGAGGAGCAGCCTTGGCCCTTGCCTCTCCAGGGAGGAGGATTTGGTGCCTTCCTCTACCTCACACAACCTGAAAATCCTCCCTGGAGCAGAGCAGCTGCTCTGTGCTGCTCCACCAGCCCAGGGGCCAGTTTGCAGCAAGCCCCAGGGCTGCCTCTGCTGGCTGCTGCATGGGGGTCCCACTCAGGTGATGTGGAGCTGCAGCACGGCTGTGACCTGCCCCAATGGCCCTTTGGGTTCGTGGGGACTGGTGCTGGTCACAGCCCCCTGAACCAGTTCAGCAGGATCAGCAGCACCAGGGAGATGCTGCTCCTGTGTGCACAGACGTGTCCCACTGCAGGGAGAGCTGAGCTGGAGCAAACCCTCCAAGATGCAGCTCCAGCCTCAAGTCTCAACCTGCACATTGATTTACTTCTACCCCATAAAGTCTCTGTTGCCATAATACAGCACAGCCTTGGTGATCACAAACTCAGCAGCTCAATTTCTTCCCCACCACCATGGCCCTGTGGAGGCAGCCTCTGCTTTTCCAGCTGCTGTGCCAATCACCAACCCCCCCAATCTGAGTTTTATTCCATTACCTCATTTCTGCTTAAGAGCCCTTATTCCCCTCAAGGGTCCTTGTTAATCTTTGCAATAGGGACATCCCTCCTTCCAACAGAGTCTTGGTTGCCCTGGGCTTGCAGGATCACTGAAACCAGAGCTGTTGGTCCTCTGCAATACCTGAATATCCCCAGGAATCTGACTGGATTTTACATAGCAGGGTGAGCAGTCTGGGGGGTCTCTCCTTGCACTGGCCCCACCTGGGAGGGAGGTTTTGTCCTCCCACCCCCCAGCTCCTGCTGTTTTGCTGAGGTTTAACAGTAAATATTAGTTCTGCTCCCCACTTAAGGACAAATGGCATTTGGAGCCACCAGCCATGACATGGTGCTCCCCAGAGTGTGGTGGGCTTTGGGCAGATCTGTGGGCAGGATCTGTCTGCCCACAGGAGGATTCAGAAGATGATTAAAAGTACCCACTTATCTACCTGTGCATCTCAGGGTAACCACAGGTTCTGTAAACATTACCCAATTAACACCTCAAAATGCTCTGGGAAGTGGGTAATGAGGCATTATCATGTTTTTGGATGATTTAATTGAGAAGTGGTGAGGTTCAGGAATAGCTCAAGGCCCTGTTGGGATTGGAGGCACACGGTCACTGCCCATCCAAAACACTTCCACTGCCACCCCCAGCTCCAGAGCCCCTGGCTGGGCATCGTGGCAGGAAAATACCCTGGGAATCTCTGATAGATGGTGGTTATCACCCCACCCTCTGCTTGTGAGCCCATTAGGCTGCTCGTGGTGCCTGGAGAGCATCTTGGTCTCACTGTCTTCTCCTCCACAGCAGGAGACCTCCCCAGCAGCATGGCTCAGAGCCCACACTGCTCCTGACATGGGAAATTCATCTTTCCTGGTCCTTCATGGCAAAGCAGGTCTTGTGTGGGAGAACAGGCATGAAGATTCCTCTCAACCACACTTCCATCCACTGGCACCTCTGCTCCTGCTGTGTGAGGGGTGCATGAGCATCCTGAGTCAAGATAATGGCCATGCAGATGGAAAAAAACCAGATCTCTCCCCTGGGTGTGGAGATATCCCTGGATATCCCCAGATGATGATGTCTTGGAGAGGATGAGCTTTTCTCTTCAGCACCATTTAAAAAAAAGGAGAAATGTGCTAGGAAGACCTAGCCCTGCAAAACCCCCCTGGGTGTTTAGCCCTGCTGCAGCACCAAGGATGAGTCTTACCAACTCAGCCACATGTTGTGCTGTCCAGCAGCTGGCTCAGACAGAGTTGGGCATTTTATTATCACCCAGATGCCTGGTGACACACTGATGTTGGGGACACATCACTACCTAGGCTAGGTTTTGAATCAATGCATGAGTGTCCTGCATCCCCCAGGGGAGGATCTGTGACCATCTCCTCTGTAAGTGTTCTCAGGACATTCTCCATCGTGGCACTGTCCCAGCAGAAGGGACAAGGAGCAGGCAGTGGGGACAGTTCAACCCACCAAACCCCCGTGCAGGGAGGTAGTGTGTGTGGGCACAGTCCCTCCCCTGCAGCAATCCCACCATCACTTCCTTCCTCCTGGATTTAGAAGAGGGAAGGAGGATGCCAGCCCTCGGTAGCATCACACCTCATGCCTGGAGCTGCTGGAAGCCCAGCGAGCTTCAGCCTCTCTGAATATTTATACTGCCTGAAGGAACATATCTGGACAGCCCAGGAGGACACTGTCAGGATGTCCCACAATGGACACAATGGGGACAGATGGCCACCTTGCCCAGCTAGCAGGAGTCACCACAATCCAGCTCCGAGCTGCCACTGAGGGAAAAAGGAGCAAATGTGTTCTCAGCTTTGGCAACAGAGGTGTGAAATGGGGTGGGAAGGGAGACCCACAACTCCATCTAAAGTTATTTACTGCCCAGCATGTGCATGGCTTGGTGCAGGTCAGTGCTGACTGAGATGCTGCGTGGAAGGTGGATCAGGTGTGGAAGGGGGTGATGCCTCCCCAGCACCCAGCACTGACACCCAGGTGCTGCCTGCCCAGGATGGGCACATCCTGCATCCCACACAGCCCCACAGTCCATCCCATATGGCCACAGCTCTGCTCCCCCAGGGCTGTCACACTGCTGGATGTTTGCTCAGAGAAGTTTTCTGTCCCTGCCTCTGGTCCCTCCTCACTGGATGCAAACATGACTGGTGTCGCTGGTACTCACATAAACCCTGACACCCACAAATTGCTCTGACCCTCCACAGCTATTTCACTCCATCCCAGTGGAGCTGGATGCCATTTCTCAGCAGTTCAGATCGCAGGGATATCCCATTACCGTTCACACTCGGGTGGAAAACGCCAGAGGAGGAGTTTTTGTTAAGAGGAGAGCCCCGGGGTGGTGGCTGGGCAGTGCCGCACAGTCCGGGCGGGCTCAGGTCCCCTCCCCACCGACCCCTCAGAGCTGCCCCTTTGCCACAAACCATCGGCTCCCAGCTACCACACAACCCCAAATTTCTCCCTCGAGCTCTGAGAGAGAACAGAAAAGCAAGAGAACCCGTGACATACCAACCTCTGCCCATCAGATGGGAGCTGGAGCAGGCTCCGTCTGCTGGCACCGAGTGACAGCTCTCCCGGCACTCTGCTGAGCGAATTTTGGGCAGCTCTCCATGCCTGGCTCACGCCAGCTCCCTCCCCAGCTGCACAACACTGCCCAGGATGCTGGGGGACAGATCCAAATCAGTGCAAGCACAATACTCACGTCGGAGGACTGCTCCTGTGTCTCCTCCTCGGCTCCTGGAGCTCAGGTTGGGTGGCGATCAGGAGACGGTCATCTGGGACACGGGAGACAGGAGTGAGCAGTGTGGGTGAACTTGCACAGACAATAAGCCCGTAATTTTTCCTTGCGGCCTGACTGGTTCTACTGGTTTGCGTTTCTTTGCCCCAGCAGCAGAAAGGAGGCTCAGCTTAGCTAAAGCTGCCTAACAGGTTCTGCTGTAACACAAAAAGTAGCAAGACCAGTATGGTGTGAACACAGATAGAGATTTGATTGTTTTCCCTTAATTACAGCTCGACCTGCGCTGTTGGTTGAAGTCAATCGCATTAGCAAACAGACCCTTTTAAATAATTCATCCAGCATTAAGATGGGAAGTTTGTTGGTCTTTGTTTTTTTTTTGTTTTGTTTTGTTTTTTTTTTTTTTTAATACAACTTGGTACTTTTTGAGAAGAAGAGAAAAAAGAAATAAATGTGACAGCAACAGCAGTAGCAGCAACATCCTACTAAGCTAGAGTGGCACAGCCCAGGGCACACAACAACCCCCAGCCCAAACACTCGGGAGAGGGAAAGGGATGTGCCCACATTGACACAAATGGCTGCTTCAAGTGCAGGATGAAAGCCCATGATCATCCTGGATTTTCTTCTGGGGGCACTTTGCAGTGCTGGGGATGCTTTAGGGACAGTGAGGAAAGGTTGGGTGACTTGGGCGCTGGTCCTGGCCAGCAGCGGTAGCTTAGCCCGGGTTTCCTCCCAGCTCCAGCTGCTGACACAAGCAGCTTTCACCCTAAACCGTGGGCTGGTGGAGCCGAAGGCAAAATGGACACTTCCTGAGCCTTTGAAGTGCAGTTACTTCAGCATCCCCTGGGGAAAATGCTGGCATGGATTCCCCTGCCCAAGCTGGGCAGGGACAGCCTTCCCCCGCAGTGCTGCAGACAGCGGCAGCTCCAGGAAAAAGCAAGAGATGCACTTGCTCCCCATCAGCCAGACGCTGATAAAAAGGGATAGAAAGTTGTTGCCTACGTCTCTGGGACCCAGGCAGCACATCCTGCTTTGCCAAAAGCTGCCCTGCGAGAGGGCCCTGCTGTGCTGGCACAGCCACCTCCGAGCGCGGCTCCGGCTCGGGAGGGACGCGTCCCTCTTGCTTAATAGGACACGTAACCTGAGCAGGGTGGTTTCCCTGTGACATTTCCAGGGCCAGCGGACAGGGAGAGCTCCTGTGGAAGGGGATTTGGATCACTGAGGCTGAGCTGCTCCTCCCCTGAGTCATCCCATGCCGCGCATCCCCAGAGCTCGGTGCCCGGCCAACAGCTCAGACCCTCTGCTGGTGTAAAGTCCCCTCCATCCACCAGCAGTGATGCCACCACCCTGCCTACACCCCAGCTGCTGAGCTGGCTCCTCAGCCATCCCAGCAGAGCACTGAGCATCCTTGGCAGTGTTTCCCTGTGACAATCACATCTCTCAAACCGTGGCTTTGAGCTTTGCTCCCGCTCACAGACAGGTCGGGCAGGTGGGAGCAGCTGGGGCTCCCAGGAATGTGGCTGCACACCCTGCTATGGAAATGGGTGGCAGGTAAACAAGCAGCTGCTCAGCAAGCCATGGTCCTGGGCAGACCTGTAGGGACTGTTTGGTGATTGCTCTACGTGCATGAAATTCCTGACTCATTCCTCTGCAAGAGGGACACAGCACAAGGTTATTGGGGGTGTTTTCCATCCAGGCCTTCTTATGAGCCACCTGTAATGGGCAAAGGGAAGTTCTTGGCCTGAATATTCCCTCTTTCCTTTTGAGCCCTTTGTTTTATTGTCAGATAAGACAATTTGAGATCGACTGCTTGATATGGCCTGGTACCTCAGGCTGATGCTTGTGGTGATGGAATTAATGGCAACCACATGGAAGAGAGATCCTTGCTCAGACCAGCCTGGTGACATCCTGGGAGGGGCAGCGGGGTAACTGGGAGGTGTGGGGCTTGGGGAGATCACCTGCAGCAGCCAGACCTCCGAGCAGTGACCCTGGGACCTGGGGCACTGAGCCACGGGGGCACCGACACCATCTCACATCTGCCTCCAACAGCTCTGTGGCAGCTCTGTCTGGAGCATCAAGGAGAGAAACACCAAAAGAAGGGCTTAATGGGACCAGCTGCTTGTGGCTCTGAGGAGGCTTGAGGCAGAGCAGCTGTCTGGAAGTGTTGTGCAGGTGCACAAGAAAACAGAACGGACATTCCTGGGAATCATCTCCATATAACCTCGTCTTGTCTTGCAGGTGTCTACTGATGATCACACAGATTGCTCACAGAAACCAAGGGTTGTCTGCTTCCTGGCTGAAAAGCCAAAAGATCTGGGCAGGAATGGATTTCTTTACATCTAACGACTTGAAAAAAAAGTAATCAATCCCTTTTTCTAGAAGGAAAACAATAAAATAAGTAAAGAAATGCAAATCCACTAATGCTATTTGATCAAGACAGAGACAGGTGGCTGCAGCAGGACAGCTAGAGAAATGACAGAGGACATTTACTGGGCAAGACAAGAAGGACCTTCAATAGATTCCAACCTACTTTTTGGTTATGTAATGGGGAAACTGTTCTGATGGTGAGAGAACTCATCCCCAGAGCTGAGTCATACTGACCCCCACCCAAAAGCACAGGACAAGAGCAAGTTAGGCTTTCAGGAAAAGCTGGTCAACAAAATTAACATCTGTTATGGATGCAGCTTATCCTTCACTCCACAGGATCAATAGAATGGAAAAAAAACCGTTTCAGGAAACAAAGCACATGATTTATTTCCATTGAAGAGGACACTACAGGGCAATAAGGACACCCAGGGGAAGTGTTCCCTATGGGCTGGGCTGCAGTACCTGAGCACAGAGCAGAGGTGGAGATCAAATGCTGGTACATCCAAGAGCCCAAGACCCCAGGTGATTTCGTGGTGACATGGCCAGAGCTGGAGAGCAGCATCCTGCAGCATCCCTGGGACAGGAGCTGGGCTGAAATGGGCTCCTGGGCCATGGATGTGGATAGAGGCCCCAGGTGAGGATGCTGTTAAAGCCCACTAGGGTCCTGCCAAAAGCATCCCCACATCATTAGCAATAACTCATAGGCACAAGGGGTCAGGCAAATACCTTCTCTGGGCAAGGTGTGCCAGCACCTGAAGGATTCTCCCTGATATTTAATCTAACCCCACGCTCTGCCAGTTTGAAGCCATTCCCCCCAGTCCTGTCACTCCTCACATGTCAGCCTGAGGGCACTTCACAGCCTGATCCCCTTGGGCTTTCCATCAAATCCCATCAGAGCAAACCCAAAGGAGTTCCTGCAGCAAGGACAAGCACGTGGGGACAGCATTGCTGGGCAGACGCTGCTCCACAGCAGACACAGAAACAAAGGCAAAAATATAAAGGGGAGGTAGGTCAACGTTACCAGCCGGGTGCTGCAATGAGAGAAGGAAATATTCCCTGGATGAGCCGCCCCATCCCCAGGAATACCGAGCGGGCTCTGGCAGGACACGCACGGCAAGCAGCTCACACATAGCAGGCAGCTTCCACCAGAGGCTGCTCGATGGCTTCGAAACAGCTCCTCTGCCTGCAGCTGGCTGCACAGGACACAGCCCCGGGACATCCAGCCCGGGTCAGGATTTGGGAGCCCACAAGCTCGGAGGGACCCTGGGCAGCGTTGGGTGCTGGACCCGAGGGATGGAGCATCATTACCTGCAGGAGCAGGGGAAGGAGGTTGCTGGCTGCCCTCCTCACCTTGAAAAGCTGGAAAGGCTCTGTAAAAGTGAGACAAGGAGAGGCTTAGCTAAGCCAGTAGTTTTCTGGTGTTATAAGCATTTAAATGACCCAAAATAACAAAGGCAGCCTTTGTGAGCTGTGGTTGTGCCACTTCTCCCTGGATTTGCATGGGGTGGCACTGGGTGACACAGGATGCAGGTGAACAAGAGATGCTTTAACCCTGGAGGTCACCACAGATCTCAGAAATAGAAAACAACACAGATCTCAGCACAGAAAAAGCTACCTTGAATTTCCCTTACTGAAAGATACAAAACCAGGTCAGCTGGGAAAAGGGCAGCCAGGTGTGAGGGTTCTCTCTCAGCTGGAAGGAGAAGCAGATGAGTCCTTTCCACTCTGGCTCAGTTTTCCTTCACCTTCTCCAACCTGCACCATCTGGGCTGCAAATGCCCTGGGTGTGCAGCTCTTGCCTCCCAAGGTGCTGGGAACGTGCAGGAGAGTACCAAGACATCATCAGACTGGGTGGCAGCTGTTCTCAATGAAGTGCAAAGGGGTGGTGGGAAGGTAGCTGTCAATGCCAGGCTTTGGCACAACTTGTCTAGTCAGGAAACATGTTGTAAGTTTTTGTGATCCCACCTGAATTCACCTGTTCCTGTTGCTCACATTTTGCCAGTAAACAAAAGTTTAAATATTTTATACCCTGAAAAATTTGTCTGTCTGGGCTGTGGATGGTGTAGCTTGCAGAGCTCAGGGTGCCTGGCTCCCTGCTGAGGATGCTGAAGGCTGGGCAGGCTGTGCCAAAAGTTGAAACAAACACTTCTAAACTTTACAAAAATGTTCTCTTTTTGATTCATCCATCTTTCATGCCAGCAGCAGCTCAGCCCAGGCTGGGGATACGCAAATGAGTTGAAATGTTGGGGTTCTTCTCTTCACCTCTGCCTTCCCCTCCTTCTGCAAGGAGGAGATTAATGCAATTAGGGTTTTGTAAGCATTTCCTCTCTACCATGAAAACCATGTACGGGGGAGTTCACAGTTGGCTCCCACTGCTCAGGGATGGAGGGCAGCCAGGCAGCCTCTCTTCCAACTTGCATTCCCATCCAGGCTGGACCAGGATGCCAATCTTGCCCAAAATTCATCTTTTTATCTATGGGTAGAGGGGAGCCGGGTCTTTTTTCAGCTGGCTCCCTCTTGACTAAAGCAAGGAGGACCCTGCTGTCCTCTGACATATCCTGGCTCTCTTTTAAGTGGTCATGACCCATAGTTTGAGAAACTCTGCACTTAATAGTCCTTCTTGTCTCTTACTCCTCCATCTCTGCTCTGTCTCCTGCAATATCCATTTTCTCTTGCCCCTCCCTCCTCCCCTGGCCAAAAAGAAGTAAAAAATTAAGTGTGAATTTCAGAGCAAAAGATGCTTTTGTGTTTTTTTACAGAGACACTGAGAAGTGAAAGCATAACCCTTCCCATAAATTATAGTCCCATGAAAATGGTTCAAATTGCACGGAGTTTGCAAATTACAGAAGATGCAAATGTCAATTGAAGAAACTCTGGCAGTAAATATTTTTCCCAACTGCTTCGTTAGCAAAGATTTTAACTGGAAAGGGTCCTGCTCTCAAGAGCTGGGGAAGGATGACAATTCTTTAAATGGTTTACCCATAACACACAACTATGTCATTTATCCCTCTGTAATTAATTAATCAATAATGTATCAGTACAAATGACAAGAAAACTTATTTTGAACTTCATTTCTGGCACAGATCCTTGGAAAGAAAGATGCTCCATAGCTCTCCTTGGCTCTCCCTGATGTGTTATCTCCATTGTGGCAGCACCTGAATACCCAACATAGGAACCCTGAATGTGCCAAAGTTGGTTTTTTTCCTCTTTTTCCATCTCTTCTTTCCCATGATGGAAAAACAGCAGCAAAGTGCTCATGCCACAATAAAAAGCAGGAATGAGATGATCTGCCTGAGTCCAGCTGAAGTGGAAAGAGCAAATGTCGAACCAGCTGTGGAACATGTAATCCACTGGTTTTTCACCAATCTCTAAATAAATAAATTTTTAAAGGAAAAAACCCTAGAAAACCCAATTATTTGGTTTGCAGGGGTGGTTGATCAACTTTTAGGCAATCTACAGTAGCTCTCCATCAAGTGTGGCACTGTCAGTATGATGTACACGGCTGTGCCGTGTCTGGGATTTATGTCCCTTTCTCCTGAGCGCAGATAAAGGCAACATCATCCCAAGTATTTAAAAGAACCTCTGCAGAATCCTTCTCCAAGTGTGAAAACTCCTTTGTGGAATGTGCTAGATTTGGGCCAACTTCTCCCCCACAAGGGCTGTGTCCAATTCAGAACTTTCCAGGTTATTGCAGGCTCCCCTTGCCTGTCTTGCTCCCTTGCCTTGCTGTGGGATGGGATGGAGCTTGGCACACAGGGGTGGCTGGAGGATGGATCCTGCCAACCTTCCTTCTCCCCTACATCTGCCCATCCTGCCTGGAGGGCTCTGAGCACACCCAGACCAGTAAATCCCCTGCAGCCACACACTCCTGGGAGCCCCCCAGGAGCCTGCCCCTCATATAACTCCTTTTGGGAAGTATTTTAGCACGTTTCTCTCCATCACCTGGTAAAAGCAACACCCTCTCCGTGCTCTTTGCAGCAATGAATGTGAACCTAGGAGTGAAGGGCTTTGCTGTCTGCCCCCACACTGGCCTGGCTGCTCCCAGCCCCATGATTTATGCTTTGATTTGGGAATGCCTCTTCCTGCCAGGTGATCACATGGCCCCTTGCCTGCACATTATTTTTGTATTTGCTTTTGCTTCCCTTCCCTCCCCTCCCTGCTCTCCCCTCAAAATGGTTTTCATTTTTATTAAAGCAATTTATTCTGGCGGTTGCCAAAAGCTTATCGGGTTCGGCACACGTTCAGACAAGTTGTGCATGGTGATTTTGGAGGTGGGGGGGTGCTTGGGGTGAAGAAAATGAATGAAAGCAACTCCAAAAAGGCAGTGGAGCAGGGCTGGAGTGATCATGGCCCAGCTCCAGCACCAAGATTTCGGCTCCAGTTGAGGGTGGAGGTCAGGAGCAAGACAGTCTGCATGGAGCTGGGGAGGACCAGAAAAGGGTCAGAGGGAATGGGGAGAGCTATTTCCACCCCCTTTGAGCTGTTTGCCATGTGGTCACTGCCAATCTGGAGCTGTTGGTATTTCAAATGACACATAGAGAGGCGTCCCTCCTCCCTCAGAGGTATGTTAATGAGCATCCTGTTAAGAAACTCCTTGGAAACTTCAAGGGAAGACAGATCCTCGTGGTTGATAAATTAATTTTCTCCCTTTGCTTGACCCATCAGTCTGTGCTGCCAGCAACGTTCCCATTAACTGGTGGAGTTTGCCAACATTTGCTGAGATCCAAGACCCATAGAAATCCACTGGAGCCTTTCCATGGGTCTCAAGGAGCTTTGGGTCAAGTCTTCTGCCTGCGGGATGAGGTTTGGGGTCTGTGCATTGGCTGCCTGCTCGGAGCCTGCCGGTGAGTGATGAGCTGTTGAACAATGTCTTCATCTCTGGGCAGGGCTGGGAGGAGGGATGGGGATGCTAACTGGAACCAGCCTGGAATGAAGTCATTTGTTTCACCACGCTGTTTCCCTTCTCCTGAAGGTTCCCAGGGAGGGAAGTGGAGCTCACAGGCAGTGATGTCTGCAAAGCCCCAGGGCTCTTGTTCAGTTGTGTCAAAGCTTCACAGCCTCTGAGGATGTCACCCAGCTCCAAGGATTGCCCCACGCCGTCGGTCCCACCACAACAGACCTCCCACTGCTGCTTTCCTGCAAACACCGTGGCTCTGCTGGGAAAGCCTGGGGCAAATGCCAGCAGCATGAGGCAAAGCACAGCCCCTGGGATGGCTGCCCTGTCCTGCCCAAAGAGAGTGAAAAATCTCAGAACCCGACAGTTTTCAAGCACTCCTTGCGAGGCAGCTAAACACGGCTTTTATCAGTGTATGAGAGCTTGCAAAGATAACACTTCAAAGGAAACACGTTCTAAATACACCTTTAAAAGCCTTAAAATGTAATTCCATAAATGTTTGTGTTACTCGGGCAAGAGATAAAGCCAAGTGGTATTACTGAATTGTAGTGGGGCAGAATACCTGCAAACTTCCCTCGTGTCCCTATCAGATGAATGGTTCACTTATTAATCTATATCTGGGTGCAGTGGAGCTTTTTCCTTTCTCCATAATCTTTTGCTCCCATCTCTGTGTGCTGGCCACTTTGCTGCTCTGACAGGACCTGGGTATGGGTGTGAATCCGAGCAGGATTGTGTTTCTGGGTTGATACAGAAACCCTGTCCCTGCAGCTTCACCCCACTCCTGAAGATTAACAAAACCTCCAAGGCAGTGGAGAAATAACAAAAAGCAATTCTCACTTAATTGTTGATGCTGGTCCCAGTGGTTTGGGAGTGATTGATTTGGAAGTGGTTGATTCCTTTTTCCTGTGCTGTTGGTGGATCAGGACTGTGATGCCTCCCTGTCCCAAAGGATGGACTGCAGGGACCATGTTAACAGAGGTTTAGATTGGGGATTAACAAGAAATTCTCTCCTGTGAGGGTGGTGAGTCACAGACTGCCCATAGAAACCATAACTGCCCCATCCCTGGAAGTGTTCAAGGCCAGGTTGGATGGGGCTTGGAGCAACCTGGACTAGTGGAAGGTGTCCATGGCCATGGCAGGCAGTTGGAATGAGATGGCCTTTAAGGTCTCTTCCAACCCAAGCCATTCTGTCATCCTATGATTCTATATTTCAGCATTATAAAAATCCTAGGAGAGATTCCTGACATCCAAGGACTGTGGGGTACAAATATTCCATTTCAGTTTTTTTTTGTTCATATTAAAGAAATAAAATCAGAAAGACAGGAGGGAAGCAGCCTGAATTAAAATCCTTCTCAACACTGTCATCAAACAAAAATGACTCCCACTAACACAATCCTAGAGAGCCTTGGCCCTGCCTGGGTCAGGAGTGAAGGAAATCCCTGAAATCTCTGCTTTTCTCTGAGAGCTCTGTGCTGCTGTCACTGCAGGCATCCAGTGACATTACTGTGGGTTTGTGTTTACATGGGGTTGAGAGTCCTGGGGGAGGACTGAGAGAGTTTTCCAATTAATTTCCCTGCAGCTTGTTTGGTCCCTGCAATGGTTATCAGGGAAGGCAGCATGTCAGAACAAAGCATTGCCCTGACACCTCAGAAAATGCTGAGCCCTGGAAGCATCAATCCCAAAGCTATTTTAGGATGTGAGTCTGCCCATGCTGGCACATGTGCAGCCCTCCAGCTGTCTGGGCTGGCAGCAGGATTTGGCCATTAATGGAAGATTTCATGCCTATTCACCCAATCCATCCTTGACTTAGGCTCAGCTGTTTTCCTGCAGCTCACAACTGGGGGATCTGCCCGGGGTCACAACACCCATCAGTGACCAGTGGCACATAGGAGCCAGGTAAAGGGAATTGTTTCTGAAGGGCTGCACAGCTCTGAGGGTTTTTTTCCTGCGTGAAGAGGGGAGATAAGAAGTTTTCCAGCAAAGGCTCTAGCCCCCACCCACAGGCAGGTCCCTGGCAGCACTAATGGTCCAGGAGTGGGAATCAATGGTGGTGCAAAGACAGGACAAATTGATCCAAACCCTTGTGTGATGGACAAAAATTTTCCAGTGTATTGTTCAGTGCATTTAGTGTTAAATACTTAATTAAATTCTGAAGGTGTTTTCTTCTTTAACCCCCCACATCCACCTTTCTTTAACCTGTCAGACCACTTTTCAATTCTCTTCTTTCTTCCAAAAGAAAACCCTCTGGATTTCTTTGGATGTCAGAAAGCAAGACTTTGAATATTTGGGTATGATCCAGAAACACTTCACTCACTCAAAGCCAAAGGGAAGGCATTTGCAGTTTTTTTTTTTTTTTTTTTTTTTTTGCACTGCACTATGCAGAAAGATGTTCAGAGAGAGCAGGGATGAAGAGCGGCCCAGGGTGTACCACATCACTGAGGCCTTGTCCTGTTGGAGCCACCACTAGGACCCAAAAACCCCAGCTGTTTTCTCTTCTAAAATCCACACAATCTATAGGGAAACTTGAGGAGGACATGGTTTGCTGGGGAGGCTGCTCAACTCTGCAGAAAATGTCTCTGGAAGCCCTGTGAGCAAGGGGTGGCAGCTGGGAGCCACCCACCCAGGGGGCTGGGAGATTGCAATCAGGAGTCAACAGAGATGAAGGATGGCAGAGGGAGAAACCCTGTGTTTTCTCTCAAGGAGGTGTTTTCTCTCCTTTATCTGGTGCACAAGCCATCCAGGCTGTGTGTGTGTTAACTGTCAGTGCCTGGGACATTTCACATATTCCCTGCTGCTCAGCATCCCAGGGCAATCCCAGAAAAGGCAGTGGCTGCAGCAGCATCACTGGCAGCTCAAGAGCTTTAGCCAAAGTTGTAAGCACCCATCCTTCTCCAAAAGTCCCTTTTTGAATCCTAATTCCGTGCTTGCTCAAGGGCTCCTCTGGCTCCTGGTGCTCAGGATGAGTCCCCAGCCTGTGGGGTTGACAGGTCAGTGCCACAGCTCAGTAAACTCCAGTCGTTAATGGTAAATAAAGGCTTAATCGTTTGTGTAATCTTCCTTAATTACCAAAGAAAAGCAACTGGTCTGAGCCCACCCAAAGGCTGTGGTGTCAAACACTTCAGCCCATGGTGATTGATGCTGGGTCCCCAAAATTCAAGCTGATAGGAGCTTATGTTGAGTGAATGCTGATGGGCAGGAGAAGGCACCTGGAGGGGACACATCAACCCAAGGCTTTATTTTCAGCCCAGAGCTCCTCAGCCCATGGCTGGGACTGGTTTCTAGCAGGGCAGTCCATCATTCTTGCTGGATCTGTCCACTCATGAGAAGAAAACACATTAAAATGCCACTCCTATTATTTTTGCTTTTCCTTCAGCCCAGGATACCCAATTTCATTGCAAACAAGCTATTTTTTATTTCATTTTACTTGATAGTTATATGCTTTTCTTCCTACGAGAGCCAAGTGCTATCCATGAGTACTGCCCAGGATTTCAGATCTCTGTGTCCATTCAGTCCTCAGTGGAAATGAGGGACAGATTTCTTTAGCTGTGTGACATCTTTGCAGCATGAATTACCTCATGTTTTACAGCCCTGACTTGCAGCTTGCTGTGCATGCACACTAGAGCTGATAATTTTTGACTAACGGTGGTATTAAATCATCAAATAAAAACTAATGAAGGAGAGAGCCAAAAGATGTGATGATGATGAGGGGGAGGAATTCAGAGTAGCAGAGGGGGCCAGGCATCCCCCATCCAGGGCTGCTGAATTTATGTGTGTGTTAATTAACATTTTGATTCATTAAGCTTGGCTGATGGTGGGGATTCATGGATGAAAAGGCAATTTAGGAACTGGTGCCAAGCAGAAGTTTCTCCATCTCCCATTCTCCCATTCTTGTGCTGGTGAAGGATAGAAGTGGATCTTAAACTTTAGTGGAAATAAAAAGAGGGTGTAAATGGAAAGGTTTGGGGGCTCAAGGCAAGAGTGGAGGCACCTGAGAATGGCCATAGAAACGCACAAATAAGGCTCCTGCCCACATCAAGTTTTCTGACACATGGCCATGGTTAAGAGAGCTCACCTAAATCTGCCATCTGGGTGCCCCAGCCTTCAATTATACTTGTACAAAGCACTGTGCATCTTCTCCTGGATGTCATTCCATGGCACAAAGAGGTTCCTGCCATGGGGAGAGCAATGACCACACCACTCATGTGCAACCAAGTGCTGAATCACCTGGGTCACCTTTATGAGATGCCATCAATATTTGTTATATATATATAATTTTACAGAAGGAATATTTCCAGGATGTTTTATAGAGCATTAATATCCTTTATATGTATTGCTTCTTTTATCCCTTTGCATAAAAAGCCAGGTGTGCTTTTTTTGCCATGAATTCTGGCCACCCGGGACTGTGAAGAGAGAAGAGTTACAGCTCAAACATTTCAGAAATCTTTAAAATGCACCTGTAATGGTCTCCTCATCCATCACTGCACTGTTATTTTAAGCTTCAAAACCCTGGGACATCCCAAGGCTCCAAGTGAGCATTGCACGTACTCTTTTCACACCCTCCTAGAAATTATTAACCACAATTAAGAAGATGGGCCAGCTTCTCATGGGTGTAAATCAGCCCAGCACCAGTCCAAGCCATCAAGCCTTGCTATTGTACAAGCAGAAGACTTGACCCTGAGATCTAGAAACACTGGAAACACTGGAAACACTAGAAACACAAGGAAAAATCCAAGAACCAGAGGGAAAGGAATGATTCCTCTTGAGGCTGTTTGATATCTTCTCCTCTGTCCTCAGAGTGGGAATTACAAGGACTCATAAGCACAGAAAATAACCTGATTAATTCTAACTCAAATTCAAGAAACAAAAGGGGTCAAAATGAGAAATCGGTAGTTATTGTGGCCTTTCTGTTTTGCCCAGTGCCCACTGCCCAGCTTTTTTACTGATAATGCTTTTTCTTCAGAAAAAAGCCCAGCCAAGTTACTCTGCTGGCTCACTGTACTTTTAAGAAATGCGTTTGGCCTCATGAGGATGCATCAAAATTTTGATGTTTAGCAGAAAATAAAAATATTTGCACTCAGTTCATTTATAGAGCTTGCACATAAAACCCTCCCCCTCAGGGCATTTCCAAGGAAAAGACTGGAAATAAAAATATAAATTCTAAACAGCAGTAAAATGTTTATCGCTTTGGGGGTTATGAGTGTTAGCTTTTATTACTACAAAAATCAATTTACTGATCTTGGGTTTACTGCAAAATCACAAAAGTGAAAAGCTGAATTCATTTGTTGTCCAGGACTTTGCTGCTTCTCCCTTCCAATATCTGGGGGGGAGACGTGTCCTGCATGTTCCTGCTCCCTTCCTCCTCCCCACCATGGCTCCTCTCCTGACACCAACAAAACTTCCCTCCCTGCCCCACCTGAGCCCCTCTCATTGCACTTCTCTAAGGAGACCAACAGTCCAACCTGAAAAAACAAAGTCTGAAAAAACCCAAGGAAATGGCCAATTTCCTCTCTCAGGGGTTTTGGTTGTCTCAGGAGCCCGTCAGGAGCTGAAGTTTGGGATGGGGGTGCAGGATATGGCTGACGAAAGGGGCTGCTGAAAGAGTCCTGTGTGTGAAAACATTCATGTGGACTACGTGTGTGGATTATCTGCTGGAAAGTGCAAATCTGCATGTGCAAAATAATATTGTCATGTTGTGTTAGTCATCCCAACGGTCAAAATAATAAAATAATAAGTAGAAAGAAAGGAAAAGTATGCTTAGATGTCACTCTGCTGTGACAGTTCAGCAGGTACCATTCAGTGCAACGCAATGCTCCCAAGTAACCACTCCTCTATTTTAATTTCCAGAGTTTTTAAGGCAAAAAAAAAAAAAAATCAATGCATGTTTTAACAGATTTAGTGGAAAGCAGTTTGGACAAAAATCTTCAGGCTTACTGTGCCTCAGCAGTGGCCCAGAAGGGACTCACAGCCATGCTGTTGTGATGGTAAAACTTAGCAAATCCTTCACAGTCTGACACATTCAGCTCCCAGAGTCCAGCTCTCAGTCCATCCAATTATTTCAGATAAAGAGGATTTCAGCCCTGCTGATGAGTTCTGTGGAAAAAAATATAGCAGAAAACCCATTTTTTCTCCAAATATTGAAGGAGGGCTGGATCAACTCTACAAATAGTCAAAGCAAATGTTTTGGGGAGCGATGAGGAGGATGAAAGCTGCTGAAGCAAGTGAGTCAGCAAATATCTGGGGATAGCAGCAAATTCTGGGAAGGAGAGGAGCAGGAGAGTGTGTTGGGGTGGAAGGGTGAAACTCCCACCTGATATTAATAGTTTTGGCCTGCTCTCCCTGCTGAAATGTGATCAGAAAGATGTGGAAACAGTGTGCAACGGGGAAGGTTTGTACAAGCTGTGCTGGCACTGGTGATGGGTAAATTTAAATCCCATTTTGCCTCTGTGGTGACACCCCCAGCCTGCGGCCAGTGACATCCATCAGCCTTTGCACTGCACTTCTGTAAACTGAGCACAGTTTGCCTCCATCCCTGCTGGGAACTCACGGGGCAGCCTGGAGAAGGGGAGAAGGGGATGGTGTCACCTTGGTATGCTCTGACAACATGAACACGACCCACCCCAGATGTAGGTGGGACTCCTACCCTTTCCCTTACACCTCCCTACTTCCCCAGCAGTCCCACCCCAGGTAGGTTTTCCAGCTCTTGCACCTCACAAGATTTATCTAACTACCTTGCAAAAGATGGAAAGTGCCTTACAATTGTTCCAGGGGTCATCTGATAACCCTGTCAGGCTTAATTGTGCCATAATCAAATCCCCCCCACACACACCCTGGCACAGGGCTGGATGAATCAATCGAGAGCAAACACCACTGGCAGACCCCACCAACATGAAAGGCATGAGCTCACAAATAATTCATTGAAAGTGTGTGCATGTTGTAGAGGATTAATTTTCATTTCCAAAAAAAAAAAAAAAAAAGAGAAAAAAAAAAGGAAGAAAATTAAAAGAGAAAGGGTGTCTTGGCTTGGAAGGCAGCAAATGAGATAGGGAAAAGCATTGAACTACACCCTGAGGCACACAGACGTGCTCCCTTGGCTCTGCAGTGCTCAGAACACAGATATCCCAGAGCCTGCACCAATAACCCCTCTGCTGGCAGCTGATGGAGGAAGGGGAACACCTTTCCAGGCTGCTACCAGCACCTCAGTCCCACTCAGTGCGAGCAATTTCCAGACTCCTTTGACAATTAACACCCCAGTGTTTATTTATCAACAAAGATTTCACAGTAAATATCCCTGTTCATCCAGTTTTGCAAGCCAACAAAGATTCCACAACAAATATCCCTATTAATCAACCTTTCAACCCACTGATTTCCAAAAATAAAAACGCAGATTTAATGTAGGTTATTTAACAGACTTGCCCAAAGCCGCCAACCCCTCGCTGCTCCCTCGAGCCATGACAAGAGCCGTGGTGACAGCGAGCTGACACCGTTGATCGTTTCCCACACAACTCTTGCACAAGTTCCATCGGAGCCAGCTCATTTCCTCCAGGACCGGGAGGAGCAGCTCACATTAAATATGGGAAGCGACTGCCACCTCCAGCCCTCCGCCTGCTACTGGAGCCAGCAGCTCCCAGCCCTGCCCGGGTGACTCGGGGAACCGGGAAACTTGTTTTACTGCCTGCTTGTGCTGGAGATATAAACAGTGGGGCTGGAGAGCAGAAACACGAGATGGCAATTAGCCCAGAGCTATTAGCTGTGCCGGAATATCATATACTCCAAGCTGCCTTGATCCACTGGAATTTATATGACCGTTAATGGGCACTGTAAATTGCTGTCAGCATGGATAACTCAATCCTTGCTTTTTTGGAGAGGTGAAGCAATGGGGGAAGTGGAGGGGAAGAGGGGAAGGTGGCCTGAGATGGACGTGAGGAGCTGTACAACAGCTTTAAGGCACTGCTGTCTAGTGGCATATAGCAGATAATAAAAATATGCTTTAATTTAGAATGTGAGGATATGGTGTCAAAATAAAATGTCTCAAGGACAAGTAGGGAACATAAAAAAGTCATAGCCCATGCTGTGAGCATCAGCTGCACATCATAAAGATACATTAATGGTATATTTCTTTAAAAGAAAATTTTCATACTTTGGAGTTTTATGAGAAATAAGATTTTTAAATATCAAAAGTGGAAATTTTATGATTGGAGGGGAAAAAATGTTTAGGCGAAGGTGATGGGAACAGCAAGAGCCCAGAAATAAAACACTGATACCTTTGGTGGTGCTGCAGTGACCAAAGGCAATGACCCTGCTGTGCTGAGCCTGGTGTGCCAACCCTTCCCTCCACCCTTTCTGCAACCATGGAACCAGTGGGAATTTTTATTAAATGGGAGCATGGCCAGGCCCCAGAGATCAGAGATACAGGCACAAAATAATGTTGGGTTGTAAAACAACAGGCAGGCAAAGCTGCTTAAACCAGATCCACTTATGTGGTCAAAAATAAAATCAATGAAAGAAATGAGGTTTTGATGTAAAATTCAAATGTTAGAGATAAAATCAATTAAACTGGGTATGGATTATTCTGTTCTTATTCTGAGCTCAGAGAAATATTATAGAAAAGCTCACAGCTTTTCTGTATTGGAACATCTTTGCTTCCTGGGTTCATCTGGGCTCTGGAACAGAAAAGAGTCCCATGAGTTCATTTTTATCAGGGGAAAAAAACCATTTTTAACCCAGTGACTAAAATATCCATTCCCATTGTTCCACTTCTCTGTCAGCCACTGGGAAGAATAACCTGGCATTTCCTTCCCATGTCCTGCAGCTAAATCTGCAGGTTTCAAGGGGAAGCTCCCAAAATGGGGGATTTCTAAAAATCTGATCCCAGGTGCAACCATCAGTGGCAAGCAGCTGTTGTTGGCCCCTCTTGTCAATGTGGTTCTAATATGAATTTCAGTGATGTGATTCTGAACACAATCAGGGTACTGGGATGCTCCTCAGCTGGCTTGCAATCATTTGTTGTTTTAATCTGTGTCTTTATAGACTGAAAGAGGGCAGGTTCAGATATCAGGAAGACATTTTTCCCTGTGAGGGTGGTGAAGCTCTGGCACAGGTTACCCAGAGAAGCTGTGGCTTCCCCATTCCTAGAAGTGTCCAAGACCCAGCTGGATGGAGCTTGGAGCAACCTGGGATAGTGGAAGGTGTCCATGCCCATGGCAGGGGGTGGAGTGAAATGAAATTAAATCCCTTTGAACCCGAACCATTACAGGATTTTGTGATATTTTTCTGCAGCTCTTCTTGCTCCTTAAAGATGAGGAGATCTTGCTACAAAGCAGAGAAGAAGGGTCTGAAAAGGATTGGCATTGCTTGCCCAGATTGCTTTTGGGGTCTCCTGTTTGGAGGATGGTGCCTGCCCTGCTCCAGCTGAACACAAAGGACCATGTGAGGAGAGTTGGGCTGCATGGTCAGGCTGCCAGCACACCCCCAGCCTGGGAATGGCAGATCTGGAGCAAGAAGAACTAAAATTCCATCCAAACCCCTTAGAAAGGCATCTTCATCTCAACCATAAGGCCAAATTTGCCATGTCTTGAAGAGTACATTGTGCTTGTGCAGTGTGACTGCTCGTGGTGAATGAATATCAATGCCCTGCATCCAAAACCTCTCTCAGGGCACTCAGTGTCCCTCAGCAAACCCTCATGGCCCACAAGGAGAGATCCCTCCCTCCTGGCATTTAAAACCTATGCTCGACTCAGTTGTGCAAAAATTGCAACTGTGAGCATTGCTCTTGTAAACCTTTTAGGAGAAACATCCTTAAAATGAACCAAGCCCTGTTCTCTTGCACTCCTGATGCCACAACAGCACACCCAAGGACCAGGAGGATTCTCCACGAGGAAAAGGTGGCACCCCTCTTCCCCATGGTGCATAAAACGTGCCTACCATTCATTGCTGGGCTGCTCAGAGCCTTGTGTGGTCCATTATATTTTATGCCAGTTTCCTAAACATTCACAGTTAAATAAACTATGATAACACTTCATAAACATTTTTCTAACATGCGGAATGTTTGACATGAATTTCAGCTATTTTAAAACTAATAAACAATTGTCAATCGGATGTTGGAGACTAAGCAGAAGCCACAACTGTTCTTATGGAACATCAAAGGCATAATAAATATCTGATTTTTTTTTTTTTTAAGTGAGGCTTTTGTACTTTTGCCTATGAGCCTCTGTCAAGAGCGTGGAGGGACGAGCTCTGTGGCTGTATGTTATTGACTGCTATGCTTTGGGTTTTCAGCAAAAAATAGGAGAGGTTACACTTCATGGGATCAGCTTGCACTTCAGAAATCTCCTGGTGTTTTGAAAACAAGCTGAGCAGACACCAGGCTCCTGAAAATGCAGATACATTTTCTTCTCACAGGTGAAAGGCACCTTGCAGAGCCTCACTGGTTCTGCCACTCCTTTGGCATCACTCCTGGGGTGAGCATGACCAATGACGCTTTGATGGCCCAAAGCTCACTCCCCAAAGGGCATTTCTGGAGGATTTTCCACTCCTGCAGTATCCACACCATGTCCCTCAGCATTTGGGACAGTGCCACCAGGCAGGGATGGCAGGACAGAATCATCTGCCCTGAGCACTCCCAGCTCCTCCCCAGGGCAGGACCAGCCCTTTGATCATACCCTGGAGGGTGGGAAAGGGAGACAGCTCAGAAAAATATTTGTCAAGAGAAACACAATGTCGGTGGATTTTTTTTTTTTCTGAGGAGTGCCCTGGATTGGTAAGAAAAAAAAAAAAAAAGAAAGAAGAAAAAGCTGATTTCAAATAACAGCTCATTTAGCAAGAGATAGTGTGTCTCCTTTAATCTATTGTTCACAACGTCCCTACTGGTTAAAGGTTTCCCGCCCAACAACAAGAGCTTGTGAGCTTTGGAGAGGAAACCAGCACAGCCTAATATTTATCTGTGGGCACATCCATCAGGAAGGAGGCACCCCCAGCAGCAGAGCTATCAGCCCCGTGCTCATCTCTCCTGTGCCACGAAGGATGTGCAGTTCCAGAGAGATGAAAGCGGCTCCCCTGTTGGGGATGACGGATGGTGGCCAGAGAGGGGGAGGACTGCCAGGGTACTTGTGCTGCTTTACAAAAACTGGAGAGTTTTGGAAACAAATCTGAGGGAAAGTTGTACAGTCTAAGGACCAGATGCACTGAAATCTCTGGTTTCTGCCATGACACAAGACAGAAGCACTGGACAAGTCCTTTAAAGCCACCCGTGAGGCTCACAGGGATTTGGGATGCTCTTGCCAAGCTGCTACAGAGCCAACAATCCCGAATATAGAGCTGTCCTTGTGCCTGAACAGCTCTGCCTCCTGGAGCCCCTCTGCCCTCACAAATCCTCCACTCAATAAAAGGTCCATAAGATGAGGAAACAGGAAGGCATGAAGCTGTCAAATATCTCTCCCACTCTTCCCCAGCACTGTCTGTGGGCTCCCAGATGTGATGCCCAGGAAAACCACGCAGGGAGCTGCTGCAGCTTCCACTGGCTGCATGCTGCCCTGCTCCACCTGAACAAAACCCTCTTGAAATTCACACCTCAGCTCATGCCACTGCCAGCAGATGCCTCATGCTGCTGCTCAGGCTTTGTTTTAGTCCCTTCTGCTTCTGGGATGTCACTTCTTGCTGACACATCTGTGCCTCTCACATCTGTGCTGCCGCTGTCCCCCTGAGCCAGAGCCACAGGAAGGTTTTTGCTGGCCCATTTTCACCCCTCCTGCCCCTGCTGGCTGGGATAGGGCCGGCACCCAGCTTTTCCCACCGGCAGGAAAAGGCTGGTGAGCCCCACTGGAGCCAGTCTGGCTGCTCTCGGCCGAGCTGGGCGCTGGGGCAGATAAGTAAACACTTGCAGCTCTGACATAAATTACTTTAGTCCTTGACAGCAGGACACTGACCAGGGTTGCCTGATAAGGGAGGGAAAGCCTTGCATGTCTCTCAGTCCCACTCAGATATTTCACAATAAATGTCACTGGGAAAGAATAGACACTTCTGTACCCATTAGGCAGCTGCATGTTCCTGTCACCTTGAGAAGAAGGGACGCATTGTCAGAGCTGTCGGAGCAGGCAGGAACCAGCTGTTAATCTGCTCTGACATCCTTTTTCACAGAGCAAGTGTGAACGGGGCGTTACAAAAAACCCACTGGAAAGGTGATTAAAAATAGGCCCTCCATGAACATCTACAGGGTCTGTCACTGTGTGCTGCTGCTGGGGAGCCAGAGGATCAGGATGGAGACACCAACTCCTCCTGGTCTCAGCTCCATCACACTTCTCTCCTGCCCGTGCCTGTTTCCCCTCAGCAGCAGCCACACTGTCCAAGGACAGGCCATTTCCCTTCTCTTCTCAGGGTGGGCTGAGTGTTTCAGGCACTGATTGCTCAAGCCCTGGTGACACAGTTGCAAAGCTGACAGTCTAAAGATGAGCTGGATGGAACAACATCACTTGGATAGGTCCTGGCAGATGTAACAGTGCCCTGAGGATGCCACCAGCTCCATCAGGATTCCCTGCTCCTCTGCCAGACATCACTCAAGGGAACCTGCCTGTGCCTGCAGCATCAGTGTGCAGCTCTGTCCCCTGTTCTGGCTGAGGGGACCCTGCTCTTGCAGACCCTCGTTACAGGGACTGCTCACACTGGTGACAGAGATGTGGTACAGAGCAGGTATCCAGGGAGTCAAATGTACCTCATGGATGGCTCTGAAGTTCCTAGTGAGTCCACCTGGGAATCTCTGGGGCTTCATTGCAGGCAGGAAAGAGACACAAGGCCTGGGCAAGGAACAGTGTATCTGTTCTTCCACAGGTGCTCTGGAGAAAGTGGGATGTGTGGCTGGAGTTGTATTCTATGCTCATCTTAGACTCTGGCTTCAAATGATTTCCCAAGTCAAAGATCCCTGACTCCACACCATCTCCTTTTCTTAGGGACATTACTGACCAAGATACACATTTCTGTGGTGGAAATGAGTTTGGGGTTTGTCCCAGTGGGTGAGAACCCTGCAGAGCTGTTCCTGGGCATGTTTCTTACAGGGAGACTTTGCTGGCCCAGCTTTCACTCTGTGTAAGTCACCTGCACACACTCTGACAGATCCTTCATCCATTCTTGGATTACCATGTCCTGCAGATCTTCAGGGCTTTGCTATGAAGTTTTTGAGATACAAATCCCTTTTAGTACTTCAGATATTAGGAAATCTTCTATGGAAGACATCTGCTTAGTGTCTAAAGCATTTAGGATACTCATTAAAGGGATATTTCCCCTGATATCTCATGTGTGACCATCGGAGGAGGATGTTGGTCAGTCTGGCTGCATGCTGCCACATCTCACCAGGATCCCACCATGGCACAGGCTGTGCCCCTCAAGCCCCACACCCCCTTGGGGACCTGGCCTTGGCTCCTGTCTGGGTACCAATGGTCTGGCCAGCGCTGAGAGATGAAAGCTCCCTCGCAATCCCATGTTCAATATTTGATTGTGCTCCACTGCTTAGCCTTTTAATGTGGTTCTGCTTATTTTTACAGGTTTCCCAATCTGCCCCCTCCCCAGATTGTTTATATATTTGGAAAGCCTTCTGTTTAGTGCCTGTAATACCCCTGACGTTCTTTCTCTGCAGTGGTCTTCCCTCACCCGCTCCTCTGCTGAGACTTAACTGGGATTTGTTTCAATACTAATCTCTCAAATTGTTTATTAAACCACCTCCTGATTTATCTATGACAGATTTTTCTTGAAGTTATAAAATTTCAATCAAAATTCCTCCGGGCATTTCGCATTCCCTTCTTACGATCACTAAATCCTATTTGTTCTTGGCCTATTTGTTCAAGCCCCCCTTGGCTCCCAGCCCGGGCTGGGGAAATGGGAGTGCAAACCAGTGGCTCCAATTGCCCCCTGCCCCAGCAACCTCCAGACAAGAAGACTTTCTGCTGCAACCATTTCTTCCCTTTCCACCTCCAGCCGCTAGCAAAGCTTCCCTGCTTAGCAAGAGGGAGTTTTTCCTCATTGTTCCATCCCCTGACACCTAGTTCCAAGCCTGTAACATGCTAAATAATTCCTCTTCCACCTTGGTGTTTACATTCTTCAGATACTTTCCGCTGCTTTTCATGTCCCGACTCATTTGGCCCTTTGCTGGGGGGTACCCAGCTCCTTTCATCTCCACCCATGGAGCAGCCTCCCAGCCCTGGCTCCTTCCAGCACGCCCAGGTCAGCACCACCAGCACTGCCCAGGCTGCTTTCTCCCCCAAAAAAGACCTATCCACCCATCCTAGTCTTCCTAGGACGAGGTTGGCTCAAAGGGTGAGCTCGTTCCCTGTGCCTGTGTCCTGGCTATCCATCAGTGTTCCTGGCTGTGTCACTTTTCTTGGCATAAATCAGGTATAGATTGGATCAGGCAGTGTTTTATAGCCATTTCTCACTCCACAGGGAACACAGCTGACCAAAATCCTGGTTTGAGGGGCAGTCTGTGGATGCACATGGCAAATCTTCATCCTCCCAGGCTCTACTGCTCTATTCTCCCACACCAACACTACACCTTTTCTACTGCCCAGGACAGCTTTCAGGCAGAGATGAGGACAGAAAATATTTTACCTGTCTGGAAAAAAAAAAGTTCGGTGATCAGCCCTTGAAACAGTTTTGGGATCTATTTAAAAGGAAGGAAACCCTTTAATGGCCTGAATACCAAGTAATGTCACATCAGGGATTCAAAGCCTTCCAAGGGCTTTATTCTTGATGTAATTTAATTATATGCTTACTAAAGCAAAGGAATGACAAGTCAGTGATTGGAATAACACATATATGCTGAGAAAAAAAGACCCACATTTTTAGTTTAATAGACACTATTTCCCACAAACACAGTTACTCACCAAAGTTAGCCAAACTAAACAGTCCACCTACTATACACAGGGCACTTCAAACAGAAAATTAAAAGAGACAAAAGTGATATGAGAGGATGAGGAATCGCAGAGGGTCCTTATCAGGATCCCTTTCAGTGGATGTTCCCATGTTGTAGTGGGGAAAAAAAAAAGGCAAAAAAAAAAAAGCAACAACAACAAAAAAGACCTGGGAACGTGAGCCTCTGTGGCTGATAGAGGATTTTCCTCTGGCTAGACACAGAGTCTTTAAAAAAAGCTGCAGCAGAGTGTGGGATCATTAAACACCTTCAGATTCCTTCCCCACTGCCAATCACGGCATCAGCACCCGCCCTCTCCGTGGCGTCTGCTGATCCCACTTTGAAAACCTCCCCATTTATCACTGCTGGGAGAGATCCTGCTGAGACCGCTGGAGCCTGCTGCTTGTCAACAGGGCACCTTATCTTCTCCAAACATTTACTTAACCCTTTGTCTGGCAGGCCGGGAACAATGGGAGCTGGGGATCCCAATTCCAGCCCTGCCTCCGGCAGGAGCTGCCGGTCCCTGCCTGGTCACAGGCAGTGGGATGGGCTGAGCCAAAGGAGGATGTTGGAGACCACCAGCCTCCAGCTCCATGGAAAAGGTTACTTTCATCCTGGTAGAGCAGAGAATTATTTTCGAAGTGTTTTCTACGAGGGACAGATAGAAGGAGCTTTTCTAGCTCTAAGCAGGTAAAGAGATGCATCATCAGAAATGCAAATAGTCCCCCCAAATCAGCTACATCAACCCAGAGTTGTTGCAACTCTACTTCAAATGACACAGCCTTCAGAAGATGTAGTTCTTGCTGTGTACTGCTCAAAAGCTAATATAATTTTACTCTAAACTCACTGCCATTTTAAGTAGAAGACTCCAGATGTGTCTTCATTTAACAACTTATTTCAGAACAGGTTTTCTTATAAAAGCTGGTGCTTTTTATTTTACAACTTTGCTATGATGTAGTGAATGAACCAGACTTAGAGGTTCCCAGTGGAGATGGGCCTGAAACGTGCAAGAGGAAAATGAGATCTCAGCTTTTGACCTGCAGTACAACAAGAGAGAAAGCCACAGGCCAGATGTGCACCAGCACTCACAGAGTCAGACAGCAGTGACGAGGCCCCTGCTGCCAGCAAGGGTGCCTGTGGGGCCACAGATGAGGAACTGTGGCATTTTGGCATGAAGGACCCCAAGGCTGCACATTGCTAACCAGCCTTTAGCAGCCCTGCAGCAGCTGATGGTGGGGACAGACACACTGGCCCAGAAATACAGGATGAAAACCCCTCAGGAGCCTGAGGACAGTGAGATGAGCCCTCCCAGCTCAGCTCTCCCACTTGTGAACAACCTGCAGCAGCCTGGCCCGGGCTGAGGACAGTAACAAATGGCTGAGTGTTTGAAGCTGAGTTTCAAGCCTTTGTGTTGTCGCTGTGATGCTTTGTGCCGTTATCTGTGACAAGAGCCGGGAGTTCACATCTTTATCTGGGAATAAAGACTCACAGATCACAGCAGTGTTTGACAATATGACAGCCTTGGGAAATCTGGAATACAGGAGGAAACAAACTGCCCTTCCAGCAAAGCAGTGGTGGCAGAGTGGTGCTCCTTTCTCAATCCCAGTCTGGATTAGTAGGTTCTTTGAAGTGTTTTAATTATCTGCCTTTCATGTACTTGTTACCAACCACTCCAGAAGAGAAGTGAGCTTAGACATCTGCAGGTCATCCCTCCAGGACAAGCGACCATGACCAGTCAGTAAGAAGCTGGTAACACAGGCAGAGAGCTCTGGTCACCTTCTGAAGGGCACCAGCATTTACCCTTCAAACATTGTCCACAGCAGAGCCATCAGTGGAGTTACCTCATGTCCTGAATTTAGGCAAGGGCCTAAGTAGTACTTAAACCAGCCTAAATTTTACTAAACTAGGAAGTCTGCCATGGGCATTAGATTGGACAATATGCACTAATTTTTTTCTAGTGAGAACTGGACCCCTCTGCATAAAGAGGAGCTCTATTCAGAACTATTCAGTTACTCAGAGAACTCCACACTGGTCTCAGATCTACAGGAAATCTTAGTGATATTTTGTTACTTTCTGTCCCTTTTTTGGACAGTGGAAGTCCCAGCTTGCTCCAACTGATAATATTTTTTTTCTAAAGACCTGTGACTGAGAACTGGTGTTTCTTCAGTGCTTCTCCACCCCCATATGCTTGTTCTGCAGTTTTGGACAAGGAAAACACAAACTTTGTACTGTTAAAATGGAGACAAGGTTCTCTTGTCTTATACCCTGGTGTTTAAGAGATATTGTGATAGAGAGAGAAGCACATAGAAATAGGTCAAAGAAATGGTGTTATATTTGTCTGAGAAACAAGCATCCACTGTAATTCGTTTGCTTAAAAAAAATAATGAATAAATCAAGCCAAAACAAATCCAGGGTGTAAGTGGTTCAGATAGCTTTGAATCTAGAGGGGCCTTTGATGGAGAAGGAAAGCAGACTTTGGATGTAACTTGTACAGCCTTTACCCTGGCAAGAGCTATAGGAATGTGACATATATTTAGCCAGCATGCCTTGAACTTTAGAGGACACTGCTGTGCAACTCATCACTCCCATTCCCTCATGTTTTTATGGAGGAAGGCTCCCAGAAATTGCCAGACATCTGATGTATTCCTCTGGGAGTGAAGATAGTCCTTCTGGCATGGAGACACCTTTTGTTTTCACAGAGCATTGCTGGACTGACTGCTCAAGTGGCTGTCACACTGCTGTCCCCAAGCTCAGTGACATTCCTGTCCCCTTGGCAGCAGAAGTGGTGTTTCTCTGTGGTGGAGGCACTTGGAGCAGAGCCCTGCGTGCCTTGGCAGTGCCAGCAGGAGCTGGCAGGGATCACCCAACACCCCTGCCCTGGCTCCATCCCACAGGTGATAACAACAGGACCTGCAGCTCCTCCAGCCCCCTCCAGGACAGGGAATGGCATCCACCTTGAGCAAAGGGGAAGATGTCACTCCAGAGGGATGAGTTATGGTGTCTCCTGTCTGAATCAGGACAGAGGGGACAGACCACACTTCACCTGTCTGATGCACAACCACAGTGCACTGGTTTCAACACAAGCAGGATTGACTGGACAAAGGCAACACAGCTGCCATTGCACTTTGAATTATCACACAGTAGACCCATCAGTGCAATTAAGACTCCAACAGAAGCAGTTAAAGATGTTTTTCTACACCTCACTACTGATGGGCAGGGATTGAACATTGGCATTGGGCTGCCAGCATACTCAGGAGGAGACAACCAGTCTGAAAACACATCCTATGTTCCTCTTTCAAGCATTGAATAAGTGAATACAATAAATAAGGTTTTTTCCCCCTAACCAGAGCTATTTTGGTTTAGTTTAACAGAGTAGGATGACTACCAGGAGTTAAAAAACATAGTAGTGCTTTTTTCTGCAGCTTGCAGAAGTCAAATCTCATTATTTCAGAACAGACATATCTGCATCAAGCCCACCAAGACAAGAACTGATTTTTGAGTTCTCCCCCTTCAGAGCCCTCTTGCCCCAGCCCTGCCCAGAGCAGTAGTGTTGCTCTGGTGGTGGAAATGTCAGGTAATGAGCTGGCTGCTGTGCAAGGATCACAGGGCTGACAGCAACTCACTGGGTCTGAGACATGAAGGAAGCTGGAAAAAGGGCATTAAGCCCATGAAACCTCAGTTAAGACACCGTGGGGCTTTGGCAAACAGTAATTAACTGGCTGCCATAGACCAGAAGATCAGCTGCAGTAGGTTACTACCCACCAGAGCTGACTTCCCCACTGTCACACAGACACTCAGCTTGCCACAGCTGTGACAGGAGAACCAGTAAGAGCCCTAGGATTGTGTTCTACACGAGAAAAAACCCCCACATTATTAATTTAATTTGATAGAAGATGGCTATAAAGCAAGAGGAAACAACATGAGATACATCCAAAGCTGTCATCAGGAACCACGGGAAGGATTAGAATAAGAATAATGGCTTAAAACTGCTCAGCTGTTATCACAACAAAACTACTAAAGCAGCCAGGACTGCCTGCATCACCACAGGCACAGATAAATAGCTACAGACACAGCTCAACAGGTGAGCTTCCCTGGGCCTGTCCTGCCAAAGCTGAGCCCAGAAACCCTGCAAGTGCCTTGTCCTCATCAGCACCTTGGGAACAGGAGCAGGGAGGTCAGACCCCATCACCATGAGGGAAGGGAGAAGATTTCAAGCTTCTCCAACAATGAATGAAGCACCTCTGGAAGAAGCCAGGGTTACTTCAGATCCTGAAGCTGCATTCCTGAGACAACACACAATTTAACACACTGCAGGGGCCCCAGGCAGGAGCAGGTCTGTGGTTCTCCCTCTCTCCCTTGTCCCGGGCTTGCTTGGCCTCTGCACCTCAAATGCTGCACACCAGGAGAGCAGCAAGTGCTCACGTGGGGTAAATGCTACATCACTGAAGGTTGCTGCCTACCTGAGCCCACCTGGGACCAGCAGTGCCTTCATCTCCCTGCTCCAGCAGCACCCAAACACCCAAACAACCTCCCTTATATATCCCAGACCCTCCAGCCAGGGCTGGGGGATATCCTGCTCAGGTGCCCACCTCTCATTTGGGCCACACAACACTGATGGAGCATCCTTTGCTCCCTGTAGGGAAGCACTAAATTAATATTTTATGAATAATTTTTCATTCATCACTACTTCTATGAAGTGAGTCCAATCTACAGTGAATTTGTCTAGAGTGATAAAAAAGTAATTTCAAGTTCCTACACTTCCATCGATTTAACATTTTTCCGAATAATCTTCCCAGTTCTTACATTGTTTTCCTACCTGTCACGGTCTTCTTTTAGACATAATTTTGTTATCTATTACTTTAATCCCAAAATGGTAAGGGAGTGCCACATGGAAAAAAAAAATAAATTGGGAAATAGGCCCAGCAAATGGAGTTAAGGAGAGATAGAAAGGAGCCAGGATCTGTCAGCTCCCCGGGGCCCTGCAGGATGCCTGGGAATGACAGACAGCATTTTCCTCAGATGAGGCCAAACACATTTCTTGATAAACTAATTAAGCTAATGTGTTGAAACAATGTGAGTGTGACTCGGTGCTCGCTCCTCTGTGCATGGCTGGGGCAGGAGGCAGCCCTGTGGGGAGCAGAGCATTCTTCCAGGAACCTGGGACCAAGCAAAGTGCAATTTGGGAGTGGGTCATGACCACTGTATCCAGTGCCTGCTCCAGGGCAGCTCAGTGGGTGCCCATCTCTGGGACCATGGTGTGGAACAAGGATCACTTTATGGGGTTTGTCTGATATCAAGTGGGGTGCTGAGGTGGACTGTGGCGTGTCACTGTCCCCATTAGCTGGGATAGCCCATAAGAGCTCAGCCCCACAACAGATGTGATGTTTTTGTGGGTCACACTGGCAGGAATATTGAGGGATGTGTTTCAGGTACCTTTGGGAAATAGCTCTGGGTAAAACCAGCTGCAGGTATTATTGAATTACTGGTGCTGCTGGAGGGACTGCCAGGAGTGAAAAGAAAGGTGATGGTGGTACCCTGGAGAAAAAGGAAGCCCAGTGCACCCATCAGGTGAGCTGGGAGGTTTAGGGGTACTCTGAGCTCATTCTGTGCCCATCACTTCAGTGCTGTGCCTGTAACCTTCCTCCTGTTCTCACACATGTATCTGGGCCCTGACCATGGGACATTACTTTAGACCTTCTCCTCTTTGATGACACAAGAAGCATCACTGAGTTCAGCTGGATGTCCCCAGCGTTCCCTGCCTTTGTGTTTCTCCTGCAGCTGAAAATAGCGAGCAGGAGAGTGGTGCCAGGGCGGCTGCTCCCTCCCTGGGCTGGGGACTCCCTTCCTCCACCCCCTTGGAGCCAGACCATCAGCAGCAGCAAAATGAAATATTCCCATCCCACAAGCTTGCTCTCAGGATGAAGGATTACATCCTATCCTTCCTTCTCCTCCCTCTTGGTCCTCCACTGCCTTCCAAACATGACGTTGGGCCACGTGTATCCGGAGCAGCGTTCGCTCAGACATGACAACCTGGACTTGACCCCTGAGGTTCTGGCTCCACTGAGTCTTCCTGGCCATTTCAGGAGCAGGAACCTCTGTCAGCACTGGTGATGGATGGGTTCAGTGGGAGAGAGGTCTTCAGACAAATAGTCTCTCAAATACAGCAACAGGGAAAAGTAAAATAGATCCTGAGCAGCAGCTTGTGGCAAACAGAGTTTGTGGTTCAGACCTGCAAAGGGCTGACCCTCCTCAGGGATACTTGGTTGTCACCATCCTTTTCTGCAGCCCGTGGTGTGCTTGGAGAGCTTTTTGTCTTGCCAGTTGGCTTTCAGGCTTTCCCACTCCTCATCTTAACCACCAAGAGCTGGAAATAAAACAAATTTAGTTTCTCTAGTGTGTCAAGAAGCACAGCTGTGGAGGCACTGTCCAGGTGGAGGAACTGCCACCACAGACACAACACCTGCCTGAGGCCACAGCTCTAGTTATCCACCAATGAGCTCCCAGGAATGAAGATGGTCCATGGGTATCTCCAACTAACTGTGATCAGCCTGGCTTTACCAGCAGATGAGTTTATTGTGTCAGGCAGGGTCAGGACAGCTTCTGGATGGGATCCATCTCCTCAGAACTGTGCTATCTGCAAGGTGTCACTGAACTCAAGGTGATGTGGCATCCCTGCCCAGCACCCATGCTGCACAGACCTGGCTTGGGGTGGTGGCTTGCACTGCAGGAATCCCTGGAGAGAGACAACCTGGTCTTGGAGACATCAATCTCTTGACTCCTCTGCAGTGTTGGGGAAGCCAGTGCAGCCAGAAGAGGAAATGAGGGCAGAGGAGAGAGGATCTGACCTTGTGTTTCTGCCTCCTTTTCCAGATTAAGCCATTTCCTTATAAGAGACACACACCCTGCAGTCCAAATATTAGCTGAGTTTCCATTTCAGGCAATGCCATCAGCAGCAAACCCAGCCCCTGCATGCGCCTGTACCTGCTCTCCATTGCATGACATTTTAACATTGAAACCCCATTAATTGTTCAGACAAGCCTCTCATTTGTGTATCCAGTGCAGGTGGCAAGGTCCTTCACAGCACCAGTAGCCTGAGCACTGGACTGGGGGAACATCAAAGCAGAGGGACGAGTCACAGCAGCCCTTTGCTCCTGCTGTTGACTCCACATGGACATGAGGAGAGCAACTCTGCTTCTGGGGACAGCTGAATTCATGTCACTCCTTATTCCACCACCAAAGCAGTAACGAGCAGCCACATTGTGCAAACCATTTCCTCCAGCCAGGGGTTCAAGGCTGGGGTCTAATCCTTTGGGAATATTGGCTGTGACCAAGGAGTAGGGATTGGTGCTGGATGGTGACTGTGCATGCTCCAAACCCTTGCCCTTATTGCCCGTGCCCCTCATTCACCTGGTGCTTTATGGGCTTTGCTAACATACATGAAATTTAATTTCCGGTTATTAACCCACAAACAGGTATTGCTGTTTTCAGAATTACGTTGCTTCCAATTAGTGTTGCCCTTTGGTTTATGGTATGTTGTTTTTCTGGAAAACCTTTGAACCAGGCTGTGCACCAGCTGAAGGGCATTCTGGGGCTGTTAATAAAGATTAACTCTTTGGAGCAAATACCCGTTCTGATTCATGAGGATTGCACCCTCACGAGGGAAGGGGATCTCAGGAAATTCTGGATGTCTCTTCACTTTCTCTTCAATTTTCTCCATATATATTTTCATGCTTTCCACTTCCCATTTTCCTGCCTTGCTCAAGATGGTATCCTTCTTTCCATTTTCATGGTGGGATGGTCATGAAAAAGTAAGAATTTTCTTCAGAAGCTGGACATTCAGCCACTGCACTCCTGCTAGAGAAAGCCTTTGGGCTGGCTTTGTCCCATCCCTCTGTAAAACTTGTATAGAGAAGAAAAACCTTGTGACAGCAAGAGGAGAGAAAGTGCTTATTGTCACTTAGAACAGTGATACATAAATTTATTTGATGTCTTACTCATTGTTGACTCTCACTGCTCACCTTTTCCCATCCAACCATGAAATTTTACGCCTCAGAGTCAGCTTTAGTGTTTCTGCTTTCTTTAGTGTTTCTTATCATTTACTCACCTCCTTACCTTCAAACTACCAAATACAAAGATAAAACTATCCTCACTGTATGTATTTTCACTCTGATAGGCTTTCACTTTATGTTTGTTGTTACATTACACTTCTATTGTGCTGCAAAGACTGTAGTCTCCCATGTTCATTTATTTTGTTCTTTCATTGGACCTTCCCGAGGCAAAATATTTAAAACCAGGGGAAAAAGAAGAAAATTTACCTCTAGGAAATTTAGCTCTCATTGCTGACTTTCAGCCAAAGAGTTCTCTAGACATCTTGCAGCTCCCCCAGGAGACAGATGGTTGGCAGTGTGGGTACTTGTGCTGTACCTCTGCAAGGCAAGTCCCATCTCTGAAAACCCACTGCTGAGTTCCTGGAGTGCCAATGTGTGCAGAACTCCATTATCTCTAATGTCGAGCAAAAAATGTTAATTAGAGTAATTTGTGAAGAGGTTTGATGTTTAGAAAGACCAGATCCACATGGATTTCATTGCAGTTCAGGAGCATTTCACCCCTCAGAGGCAAACCCAAGAGAAGATCTTTGTGCTGGATAGCCATGCATCAGTACAATCCTTGGCCATGCTCATTCCTTATGGAAATTGATACTTCATTTTCTGTCTGTTTGAACAGTCTTCTTTAATCAGCTGCCCTAGACCACTGCTTCCCCTAAAATCTGGTCTATAAAGCAACGAGCCCGAGATTCCTGAGTGGGAAATCCGTGGCAGTTTCCTGATTTTCAGCATGGCTGTATGTCTGCAAGGATGAGCAGCAAGCTGGATGACTCCAACCTTGGTGGGTCTGAGGACATTAATTGTGAAAAGCAGCTGGGGAACCATCAAAGTAATTGCTCTGGGCTGATGTACATGTTTCTAATGATTCTCACTGCAGAGGGACTTATTCAGTGTCTGTGTTATTTACACAGGACAGCACTATCAGTAAAAGGCCTTATTATCTTCTCTGTATTTGTTTCTGTATCTTTCAGTTTAGCAACTCTCAAATTCAGTGTGGCTTGTGTTTTTTTATTATTTTTATAGCTTGTTTCCTCTTTAGTGATATTATCATGGAGCCAATAAAACTGCTTTCCTTCTACATCTGGTCAAGGGAAGATTTTGCTGGGTACACGAGTCATATTTCTGTAAATGCCTCCAAGTGAATATAAAAAGCTGTTGGAAGCAATTGAGTTTACTGTTGCCTTATGTACTGTCATTAATTAGGAAATAAAGTGAACTGCATTTTATATCACTTGTAATCAAAATGTTACAGTCTTAATGTGAAGTCTTCCAAGTGCAGAGCTTCAAAGCAGGCTCTGTTCTCGTACAAACGAGCAGTGAGGAAAAAGGATACAGAGATTCTTTAAATTTTAAAATTCATGGCCCAGATTTTCTGAGTGCTGCCATGCAGTGAGGCAAGATGGAAGCAACTGCACCAATGGGGTGGGCGGGCAGGATAACTACACCTGGATAACCTTTGCCCTTGTGTTTCATTCCACCACTGCAGCATTCCAGTAACTCTGGTAACTGGGCATGGCTCCTGTATTGGGTACCACAAAACACCCATCTTTAGCAACCACCCTTTACTTCAGATTCAATTGATGGTTTCACCCCCTCAGTCTGTTTTCATAGCAGTCAGACTTTTCTCGATCCCCTTTCCTGCCTTCCAGTTTAAAACACCAGGAAAGATAAAATATAAATAATAAAAGAAACACAAACAAAATACTTGAAAAGAAAAGAAAGAAAAAAAAAAAACCCAAAAAAAGCATTTCGTCAGTAACCCTTTTTCCATAACCTTTAACATTAGGTGCCTTTGTCAAGTCCATTAGGACCATATCTGCACTTTCCGGAGTTTGAGTGCTTTCATATATTTGGCTCCATATGAACAAACTGGTGGAGCAAACATATTAGTAGATCATTTGCCATGTACATGATTCAGATACCCAGACATGTACAAAACCCAGGCAGGGATTAACCAAGTCTGACAGCACTGAAGTGACTCCAGTTCTGTGTATGTATAAGCGATAATGAACCAAAGGCCCTGTTTGCCTTCAAATAACACACATAATGATTAATTAGACAGGGGCCATGAGTAATAATCACAATATTATATGCTCCACCATAATGGAACGCTGCTCTCTTCTTGCTTTGTTCCTCTAATCTCTGAGAAGCAAATATCCACTGGGTGTTAACCAGCAGAGTGGGAGGCAGATTGTAGCTGCTCACAGGTTATGAGCAGCACTTCTTTCCCACTGTGATTTTATACCCCCGGGACATACAGAAAACCTCACTGGAAAAAACCACAATTGCTAAAGGATTAAAGGGATCTGCAGGGAAAAAAAAAGAAGCAGAGTTCTAGTTGCAGATTACAGACTTGAACATGTTCCCATTAAATTAAATGACAAAGTTTTCTTTGATTCCGTGCTGGATCCTGAATGCTTTATCATCAAGATATTCTTTGCTAAAAGTCATAGTTTTTCATAGACATACATAAAAAAAGACAACAGTTGCTCAACCCCTTATTTCCTGTTTATTCATCTCTTTCTGCTGTGAGGCAAAACTGCCCTTTTGAGCATTTACCAAGCAGCTCTTCTGGCAGGAGGTTCCCACCCTGGCTGGGCACAGGCACTGCTGGGTCTCAGCCCCAGATCAGCCCCAGCAGCCTTGGCTTGCTGCTGTCTCCTTGTCCCTCCAAGGAGCAGCATGGATGGCAAATTTCCAGTACGGACTGGAGAGCTAAAGATGATGTCAGGAGCCACCTTACATCTTGGTGCCCTGCCCAGAGACCAGGCAGCAGCAACAGCACGAGCCCAGTTCCAAACTGTCTCTGCAATCCCAGCCCTGCCCTCCCTACCTGTCTAAACAGCAAAGAGGACATGGGGAAAAAAATCTCCCACTAACACTCAGTGCCTTTATGATTTTATCCGTGCTTCTCCCCAGCTCCCCCAGGAAGCCCACACATTGTACAACAGACCCAGGAGAAGTGCACACAGATACAGAGCCAAAAAATATTCTTAGGTTTGAAATTCAACCCACACTAAACCCAACTAAGCAGACACACTTTTTGTTTTCCTCGTTTGAGCAGCAAACCCCATTTTTCTGTATTAGCTATATATAACTTTGCCATCCTCCAAGGTTAAAAATATTATAGGCAAATTCCTGTCTTTGCCTATTTTTAGTTGCTATTGTCCCCTCTGACGTTTTGGTGCACATACTGACTTGGATGCTCATGGAGCTGGCAGAGGTTCTGCAGGGGTTGTTCAGTAGGAAGTGACATGGGAACACAAGCTGTGATGCATTTCTACATTTTAATTCATTAATTAGAGCTCAACCCAAGGGAAACGGGTGCACTTCCTCAAGCACCACTTTACCTTCTCCCCCAGGGACCCTTGGTTTTGGAGGGAGAGAGGAGGTGATCACACTGCCTGTGTGGGAGCAGCCCTAGACAATGGAGTTTACAAACGAATATTTGATTTTGCTGCCGTATTTTTCACCTTCAAATGACTCCCACCTCTCTTTCCTCAAACATTACCTGGTTTGGGGGTGCACTGTGCAAGCAGGCTGTGTCCAAGTGAAGCAGCATCATGCGTTTCAGTCCCCAGGGTATTTCTGCTGCATCATCACTTTCTGGTGAAAATTTTTATCCAGGGTTGCAAGAACTGCATTCTTATTCAGTCAGTGCAGTATGAGGTTTCCAACATCAACTCTTGGTGCCTCTCTGCCTTTGAAGCACATTTTGAAGCCACTGATGGACAGTGTAAATGGGGATGTGAGAGACCCTCACAAGCTGTGCCAAACTCCTGCTCGTTTCTGCAGAACCTGAGAAAGTAAGAGTGAAGGTGTCTACCAGACACTGCAGAAACACTGCCAGGATATGCTTGGGAAAACTGGTAACTATTCATGATTTAACTGCCTTTGTAACATTGCAGCAACCTCTGAGACACAGCCAGGCAGCTCTGCCAGCATGAGTCATGAAAATCAGACTTATCCTCACCACGTTTTGATCCACATTATCCCATTCCCAGCCACTTCCCTTTCCACAGCTCTGAATCACCCTGCACCCCACAACTGCTCTCCTTGCCAGACAAATGTCTCCCTGACATTTGCACACTCTCTCCCATGACCGAGCCCGGCAAAGTTGGAGTCTGATGCAGAAGGGAAAATATTCCCTTCACTTGACATACCTACGTGTTAAAATGAAACAAGCTCATAGAGGGAAAAACCCTGGCCCTTATCAGTGTGACATTGTGGAGTCTCACGATCATAATCCAATATTAGTGTGTGATAGAGGTGCTGCTGGGGGTGCAGCTCACGCTGGGGGAGAGGTGGGACCTTGTGGGTGACCTCTGCAAGGCTCACCTGCCTTCAGCCCCCAGCACCGCTCTCACACAGGGGGAATTGTGACTTTGGGAGGGGAGAGGAAGGTCTAGGACACTTCCTTCCCAGTCACTGCCCTTGTGCAAAGTGCTCTGCAAGAAGGACAGCCCATGGGAATAATCAGATCTCTCCCAGTCTCCTTCATGCCCCAAAAGCTTCCCAAATTTACATCAGGAAGGACTGTGGGGAATGCGGAGAACTCTGTGCTGGGGAGATGCAGAGGGGCTGCAGAGGAGGTTGGATGGAAATCAGTGCCTCTCTCCATCAATCCCCCTGCCAAATCTTGCCCTTTCCCCCACTCTGCAGGCCACAATCTCGTTTGGGTTCTTGCCCTTTATCTTACAATTTCTCAATTACTCCAGGTTTCAAGGACCTCACCTTTTTGGCACCTGAATAATCCATTCAAGGGTAATCTCTGCACTCCATGCCCACAGTGCAGGTCATGGCAGTCCTTGGCTCAAAGGTTATTGTGTGAAGCAGAGTTTGGTCCCTGGACCTGCTTCTGGATAAGAATGTTGGACATCAGGAGGCAGTTTTCCATGGTCACTCTCTGCTCTGGCACGTGCTCTGAGCACGTCAGGGCTTTGCTGGGGAGAACAGAGTTTAAGGCCATCAAGCTTCCACATCCAACTGGAATCCATGAAACTCACCTTGTTCCCTCATCCTGCTATCAAATCCCAGCCAACAGGACCCAAAGGGGCTCTGAATCTTTCCTCTTTTTGTAAATAAAGGGATGTAGATGTCAAAGCATTGTACTTGGATGTGAACCTGGAAAAGCCCTGTGCCAAATGATGGCTTACCAGCACTAAATCTCTGCTGGGAGGGCTGCACTTTAGCCCTTCTGGCACCCTGGCATCCCCCAAGCCTCCCTCAAAACCCTGCCTGTAGCCGTCAGAGCCAAACTGGCCACATGTGCCTGTTCACATTTATCTTTCTCTAATCACTCTGGCTCAAGGAAGGACATTTAACATGTCAATCATAATCCCATTACTGTAGCAATTCATTAGTGCAGTGGAATGAGATCCTGAGAGAAATTCTCTTGAAGGAAAGGGGTGGAGAAACAGCCTGGGGAGTCTGCAAGGTTAATTCCCTAGGGAATTGCTTTATTTTTTTTAATTCAGTGCAAATTCAGTCATGTTTGGCAGCTATTTTAAGGAAAAAACAATTACCTCAGGTGCTGAGACACCATGGAGACAAGGATAACTTGGGACTGGTCTGAGTTACAACCCTAAATACAAACCAGATTAGAGTTGGTCCAAATCAGGGGCAGGAGAAACAGGACAACAAATGGCACTGCTCACGTGGGCAGCCACACACCACCTCCCCCAATGGTGAGATCTAAATTAAAGTTTAGTGTGACTGTGGTTAGATGATGCTGGATAAACTTGTTTTCCTTTATTTTCCACAGTCTGCAGCAGATAATTCCATCAAAACAGCAGCTTAGGCAACAGCCCCTGCCTATTTGCACCCCAAACAGATCAATGGGATGCACAAGAGCTCCTAAAAGCCCAGCATTTGTCCCTGGCCCAGACTCCAGCAGCTGCTGAGAGCATCCATTTATAACAGAGACAGTGGAGATCCCTCTCAGCACTACAGAAAGGTTCTTTACGTCATAAATTGCATTTAAAGACTCTTTCAAGGAGACAAGCAAATTTAAGAGGGCAGTTAGCTCCTGGCACTTAGATGCATAACTTTATTTGAGTATTCAATTTCCTCCTTCATTCATAAAGTAAACAATCTGAGTTATCTGAAAGTGACTGTATACTCCTGCAGTGTTTTCTTAAAAGAGTCAATAGGAGCAAGGCGACATAAAATGCTTCAGAGTGCATGACACAGGAAAACACCAGCCTTTAAATTATACACATTCAGGAAACGGTTGAATTCAGCATTTTGGATGGAAAGGTTAAAATGTTTGTGCTGAATTGTATTAAATCTTTCACCAGTAAATCCTGTAGGAAGCAGAACATTTGAAGGAACCTACTTATTCCCAGTGTCTAGGAAAGACTCCCAGAGTTTCAAAGGAAAACGTCCATTAATCTCATTGGACAAGTGCAATCTAATAAAAGCTGTTGTTAAGTTAAGGCAACTTGGTTAAGTGTTTTCCAAATTTAGTTTGTTCCCCCACACCCCCCAAAAATCTCCTTTTTGCCTGAAATGGAGAAGGTTTGTGACTTTTCAGCCTGAAATGACCTTTTTTAGGAAGGTTTTTCCAGCCTTTGGAGAACTACAGCTGGGAGCTGGCAAGGGTGGCCAGGGCTCCTCAACAGCAGCTCAACTCCACACAAGGATTGGTTTGCAGATTCAGGTCCATCAGCAGCACAAACCCAGTGTCCCCTAGCAGTGGTTTCACTTCTCAAACACAATCAAAACTTTATTATATGGATTTGTTTTACCCCAATTCCACAACAAAATCCAGAGCCAAGAAACCAGGGCCATTCCTGCCACTGACCTCATGCTGGACCTTTTTCAGGTCACTTTGCCTCATCCCAGCTCCAATCACTGAGGGAATGTGGATGTGACAGATGGCTTCTGACATGAAGATGACACCAGGGAGTGCCCTCATAACTACAGGGTTAAAAATGAGGAGCCAAGCTTGAAAGTCTGATAGAGTTTAAACATTTTACCTCTGTTTGACCAAAAATCTCTCAGGGGAAAGTTAGGAAATCAACTGACAACAAGGCAACATATTCACAGTTTCTTTCCAAATTAGAACAGAATTAATAATTTCAGTGGAGGACTGAAAATGCACAGATATACTTTTTCAAAAGGAATTTAGCACTTCTGGAGTCCGGAGTGCCTGACCATCCAAAGAGTTGAAATTTGTGAGCTTCCCAATGGTCAATTCAGCCTTGGCTGGGAAGGGAAATTCTCAGCTTTCTTACAAAACAAACTAAAAGCAAAACAAACCACTTTTCCTGGTGAGACTTTCATTCAATTCTGCAGACTCAGGAAGCTCCTGAGATAAGGCTCCACTCCAAGGATACACTCCACACTGAAGCCTAGACCCAAGCTGGCAATTAGCAGGAGCTGAACATGCTTAATGAATTACCACGTTTGGGCAGCCTGACTCAGGAGGGAAAAATAACCTAAACCTTTGCCTTGTGTTTTCTGCAGACCAATTGTGCCCTTCAATAAAAGGCATCAGTGATAACGAAAAACATGTCAGCCTCCCAAGAAAGCTTCTGAGGAAGTCCCCAGATTTCCTGCTTCTGACAAAAATTGCTGAGAAATCACAACAATTTCTCCCTGATTTTTTCTTTTTTTTTTCCTCCCAGTTTTGGGTTTCAGTGAGACATTCAGAAGCACTTAAACACTGAGTTTTAAAAAGCTTATAAACCTCAGATCAGATTCTGGTTTTGTTTGGATTTGTTTTCTGATTAAGAGGTAAGTAGATTTCTATTTTATCCAAACCAATTTGCCATGAATTAGGGACTGATCTTTAGCCAGTTGCTCTTTGAAAAATCAAAACTAAATTTAATTACAGGAGTGGAAGCCAGCTACTTTAGAAATTGTGGATGCTATTGTGGGTTTATTTTTGGCTTTTGCCTCTTGCAAGTGGAAGAGGGTTTTGTTGCCATTTATCCAGGCTGCCTTTAAAAACAAAAAGTCTGGTGACCTGGCACAGCTTTCTCCAGATGTATCTGATTTTGTGGTTATGCCCCAAGCCTCACTGACACCACTGTGGCCAAAGTGATTGGTGAGGCACCAACCAAGCCACAAAGGCAAAGCAAGCCAAGAAAAGTGAAGAGGTATTGACATTTCAGAGCAACCATAGGCTTCAAAAAGTTTAAGTAATTTGTGTGAGCACAGAGACCTTCTGAGACCTGGAGCTCCTGAGGAGAAGGTGCCAACATCTCAAGGCAGCTCGTGGTGTCTGCAGTCTGTCCTGCCTGTCCCAAAATGGTGTAAAACAGTGCTTTATAAAAGTCCTGCTTGCACTTTGGTTTAGACATGTCTAAACTTTCCAGGGGTAGGAGACAAGGGCAGGTGCAGCACCCACGAGCACCCCAGGGTGCTCCTGCTTTCCCAGTTTTGTGACTTTGAGGTGAAGGAGCAGGTGTGGCTCTTCTTTGCCCAGGTTTGGTGCCATTAACACCACACAGGTGTCACTGTCCCTGAAATGGGAGTGCCCAGGGTGCCCCACACTGCAGGGAAAGGGGGAAACACAAGGATACAGCTCTGCATCCTTGTCAGGAGGTGAGGGCAAGCAGCAATGTCAGAGTCAATGACCTCAGAGCACAGCCCATCTGAGAAGGAGCACTCTTATTAAAACTGCCTGCTCAGAAATGAGCTATCCATTATTAATATTTTAAATTGCTAAATCCTTTCTAGCCGTGTGTTAATATGAGGCAAAGCTGCATGATTTAAAAGCAAAGCTCAAGCAACTGTCAATCACTCCTGGGCATGCAGCAAAGCCTGCTGCAGGAATACTGATGAGACCAACTTTCCTTCTGGGAGAAATTCTTCTGGAACAGCTTTTCTGGTCCTCAGCCTCCTTCCAGAGAAAGTAAGGGATCCTTCTTGTGTTGGGACTGTCCTGTGACCCACAGACACTGCATTCACCCTGAATGCAGGGCACAGGACAAAGCTGGCACACCAGGCTCGTGCTCACAGACCCTTTTCTGTGCATGCAAGGTTGTATTTAGGAGCAAGCTCTGCAATGAACCAAGAGAGAAACACACTCAGGAATGAAGGAATGATGTCCCTTTACCCTTTGTTTTTTATCATGGGCTTTCTATAGACTCCCATGGAACTCCAAGATCCTTCTGGCACCTGAGCACAGAGGAAGGGTTTTCTCTGAGGGAAAGTGTGATTTTGGGCATGAACTGAAGAAACCCAAGCTGAAGACAGAAAGTTCTGGGTTGTTGTTGGCTGGGATGAATGTAGAGATGGAGCAATGACAACCTGTATTTATTACTTTTTCCTCTTGAAGGAAGGTGATGGCAACATGTTCAGCTACACCTCAACTCAATCCCAAATCTTGGCTTGTTGTTAAATCTGCATTATTTAATAAGAAATGTATACATATTATATCCATGATGACCTAATATGTTAAAAATGCTCCAGGACAGCAGAAAAGCCACCTTGAAATGCTTCCAAAGCCATTCCCATGGAGTAAGGCTCAAACACCACCATCATTCCTGACTCACCATTAGCTATCACCTTCCCCGTAAGTTCCTTACTCCTGTTTGGTGCTGTGGCATCATTAGTCAGGGAGGAAAGATGTCAGGCTCAGGAGTGGCAGTCACCCTGCAGTCCCCACGCAGTGATGGCTGTGCCAGTGACAGATCACCCACAGCAAGGGGAATGTGCTCCCACAAAGCAAACAAAGGTGGATCTGAATCATCTGCCTCCCCAAAAGGAGGTGCCCTTTGAGCAGCAGCAGCTTCCCTGTGCTGCATTCCTGTTGCAGATCCCCACAGACACACACGGAGTGTCTGTTACAGCCTCCAGGGGTAAATGATTAACACCCATTCTACCTTGGCACTCACCTTAGTCCTGCTCATGCAGGAGTGGGGGGGGTCTCCAGCAGTGTTTCCCAAGCCCCTGACTGAGGCCACAGCACTAAAAGTAGCTTAAACACCCCCCCAGTCAGGTGTCACAGTGGGCTCCTGGGGCTAAATTCCCATCATTTCCATTCATTCAATGAACTGGAGCTGTTCTTTATTGCAAGCAAGGGGTGAACAGGTGGGAGGAATGATATCAACACCTGCAGTAACAGTGACAGGAGGGCCCTGCTCCATGTCCTGTCTGTGCTCACTTCTGTTTTCCTCCCAACAGTCTCTCAGGTGGTCCCACAGAAGGGTCAGTCCCAAGCCTTTCCCTAGGGAAGGGAAATGTGAGCACAGGTGAAACTGGAGCAAGGGTTGGAAGTTTCTACCAGTGTTTTCTTGGAGCCATTTGCCTGGTTTGAAGGAAAAAAAAAATCATAAGAAGCATCTTACTTGGCTGTTTTCTATCTGGATTTGCCCTCATTTGTGCTTATTTGCACTCATTCCAAAGCTTTCCCAGGCATGAAACAACTAGTCTTGCATCCAAACCAAGACAGAATCTTCTGCTTGGATGATAAAACTTTCCTACTTCCTCCTGTTTTCTTCTAGGTCATCAGGAAATGCAAATAGCATCCTCTTTTTGAGGTTAATTGTTTCTAGGGGAGAGTTGATGAGCAGTATTACCTTACACCAGCTGAGAAATTTGCCCTGGAAGCAGCTCAGCCTCCAAAATTTTCAAACAGCACAATGGTCAAGGTCTGCTGTTGGCCACATTTAGCACTGCTGTGGAAATGCTTGCTGTAAAATCTTACTTGAAATTCCAATATCAATGCATTTCCTAACAAGAAAAGGAGAGGTTGCAACAACAGGGCAAAGGCTGGTGAACCCCAGCAGTCCCAGGGCATTGGAAAACTGTAGGTGAAGATGCTTTTTGCCAAGTTTCACCATAGAAACTGTCCAAAAATTCTCCCCATTCTTCTTCTTAACACCTGCTCTATCTCTGACATGTCACCTGTGGTGGTGCTCTTGGATAGAAGTTTTACTGGAACATGGGATGGGTGTTTTTCAGAGAAGACAGCTGGATGAAGAAAAACTCCCTTTAACAAGAGCCTTTCTGGAATGTGCTGCTCAACAAGCTTCCCTTTGAGGAGGAACCTCTTTGAAATAAAATCACTTTGCAGAAGGTGTTATTGCTCCTCATTAAGTGTATTCTATGTAAATTTGATACTGAACAGAAGAAATTCTTGGAGACACCACCTCCTACCAACCCCTGGTCACAAAGCTTTCTCCAGGAGGGACCACCTGATGTGATGAAAGGACTGGTGTTATTTGTTTTTTTTCTTCTATGCATACAATAGTGAGATTGAATATTCAGCTCTGCTTTAGCTGCTACATGAGTAAATAGCCTGGATATTTAATTACTGCAGCACATTGACCTGGAAAGCAACATGAGTTGTTTTCCTGGCTGGGACACCACACCAACTTGGTAAAAAAACCCAAAGCATTGGAGAGGAGCAGTGAAGCAGTGGACAGAGACTGGGAAGGAACATGAATTATCAGTGCTCATCCTCTGTATATCACCAATCACTTCCAGAGAGATTAAAAACCAGCAACAGAGCCTCACATCCCTTCACCCCCTAGAGCACTGCTGTACCTTCCACCTTCTTTCCAGGAGAAATCTCTTGGATCCACATAATGTTTCACTGACTTCTCAACCACAGGACCAAGGAAAGGAAGTTTGATGTCCTTATAACCATGGTGGGTGTGTTCCCCAGCTGGCACAAACCAGCCAAACTTGGTGCACATCTTCTTCTGGGGGCTCTGTGTCCCCAGGGCTTGTGCAAGGAACACTCAAACCCCTCTGCCAGCTGGGTGGTATTTGCAGCTTCGGCAGAGCCCAGGAGGCAGCTGAGCTGCCACACAAGTTGTGCTGAACATTTCTATGTGCAGCACAGGAAAAATGATGGTTCTGTGCTCCAGCATAAGTGACACCCCATTAGAGAGTCTGGGGCTTTGGGGGTCTGGCAGACATGAAACCACAACTTTCCATTTTCCATGCAGAAACCTAAATGAAACAAACTTTCTGGGGTTTTTTGGTTTGCTTTTTTTTTTTTTAAAGCAACTGCTTGGACGAGCAATGATTTTATTGTGCTATTAATATGACCATAAACAAGAACAACATGTGTTTATAGGCTCAAGTGCTTCATTACTCGCTCGCTGACTTGGTGGAAATCACCGTGGTATCAGTTTAAAGTGCAAAATGGAGCAAATCATTGTAGCCATGTTGTAAAATCATCTGGGTAGGCAACCTTTGAACAAAGGCAATTGATAGTTCTGAGGCAGCTGTACAACAGCAGTAAACAGAATAGTTGACCACAAGCCACCAGAGCTGCAGGAGGGCAAATACACCCTGTGCCTTGGAAGGGGAGGGAACACCAAGGGGGCTGAGAAAGGTTTGGGAAAGAGAAGTAAAGGTTATTCTCTGAAGGTGACAGAGCTGCTGTTGGCACAGAAGGTGGGCAGGGTCCAACCTGGCTGGAGCTAGGAGGGATGGGACAGTGCCTGCTGTGGGGGGAGCCTGTATCCTGATCAGCTGCAGGGTCTGGTTCTTCCATACCTCAGTTTTGTGTCCGATCTCCTCCAACCCTGCCACCCCAAACATTCAAATTCCCGTGACAAACTGGGCTGAGCTGGGCTGTGCCATCAGGAGGCTGTAGGAGCAGGATTGAGGATGCAGCATGAGCTGGGAAGATCTAAACATTCCCATGGTTTTTGTTCACACCTATTGGGGCAAATGCTCCTCTTTGCCATGTAATAGGGGGTACAAAGGGACGTGGACCCCCTAGGGAAGGAATTCAAAGTGGCAGCTGGGGAGGGAATGGCTAAATATTGCATAGATCCCTCTGGATGTGGGTCTGCAAGTCTGGGATCTGCACAGGGGTTCTGGCTTCCCTTTGGGTGAAAAGACCTGGAGGGAAGGAATTTCCTCTGTCCCACAGGGCTAGGCAGACACTTTGCCTCTGCCACAAGCAGACCAAGGGACAGGAGTCTGCAGGAATGGCTCCTGCCTTGGGAATGGGAGTGAAAGATTGGACGATGCCCTCAAGAAGTGAGAAACCGACATTGTGGATGATGTCACCCAGTGAGGGCAGGGAGTGAGCAGGAAGGAAAAATTACACATGTCCCAGTTGTTTCACTTCTTGTCCCTCTGCCTCGTTTCGTCTGTCACCAGCCCCTGGAGCATCCTGACTCTTGGTCTACAGTTACCAACAGGCCATAAATAAAACCTCTGGAGCCACTGGTGTCAACATCTTGGCATTGTTTAGGTCTCCCTGTTTGCCTTTAAAATAACTCTCCTCCTCGGGGTCATGCAGATGAAAAAGCGAGGACCCCCTGCCATCAGCCATAGAAAAATCATCTTGCCATGACTTGTGCTGCGCTGCCTGGTTTTTTTTTTTTTTCTGCCTGCAAAGTTTGGGGTTTGGGGAGCTGCCCAGGAGCCCTGGTCAGAGCTCTGCTGCCCCTTGCCAGCCTGTGCCTTGACACGTCACCTCGGGCGCCGGCAGGTCGCCTGAGCTCGGGCCACATCACCCATTTCCCTGCTTCCCAGAGGCACACTTTGGGCTGGATTTGGGATGGTGTATTCCTCCAGCCCCTGGCTTATCTGTTGCCTGGCTGTGCCTGGCTCTGCTGCGGATGTTTGCCAGCCAGAGAGTGGAAAAACAAACGGTGGAGATGTGGATGCATGGTCAGAGCCTGGCCCTGCAAACATGGTGTGCCAGCGCTGGGCCTGGCGCTGGAGGGATGCCATTCCATGACAGCATTTGCCCTGGCACTGCAGCTTTGGTATCATGCAGGCTGCTAATGGAGCTCTAGAGGCACAAGAAATATTCCTCTAAAGACAGTTTTCATCTATGGGCTTTGATAAAAGGGTGGCTTGCACCCCCACCATGCCTGCACAGACCAGCCCCTGCAGGGCACCAGTGCTCCCCAGTGCCTGGAGCATCTCTTTTCCTTCAGCAAGGGCTGCATGTTGGAAAGCATCATCCTCCATCTCAGCTGAACTGTGACTTGATGTCAGCTTCACTCTCCCTGATCCTCTTTAGCTTGTTGTTTATAATAAAAATCAAGTGATCCATCTCTTCTGACAAGAGGAAGAGTTGCTCCAGGAAGCCCTGGACAGGTCAACTTCTATATTAAGGAACTATTACTTGACAGTTTCCTGGCCATAAATAGCCATACAGTAAGGCTGGGGATTTTATTTAGAAATAGCAAATAAAGTAGGCCATAAGTAACTTCATGACCTTGCTCCCCCCTCATTTCCCACCCATGTCTCCTCTTCAGTAGGGTCCATTCCTCATCCCCAGGTTCCTTGGGACATACACGACCCCCATTTCCCACTTCTGAGATGCTGCAGAAACATGCTGCTGCCAGCTTTTGGAAGTGTGGTGTGGGTTTTGCATCACTCAAGATTTTTTGCTATAGCTCAGCTCCAAGAAATTGTTTCTTACCTGGCCTTCATTAAAATAATTTAAAAGCAATCTGCTTTGCATGGCTGAAAGCTGGAAATCTTCCACAAAAAACATCCCCAAAACTGGATTCAAACAATTACACCTCAAACACACTCCTAATTTTTCAGTCCCTAAAGCCTTTATTTTAAGTTTTGGAGGACTAACTTTTTTTCTAATGCTCAGACTTGGCAACATCAAAACCAATCAGGAAATACAAAAGAAAACCCCAGAATTTTAGTATTCTTTTATTATTGGGAGGTTTTGACCATTTTTGTGATGTCGTTTGCCTAAAATAATAATAAAAATCTCTTTGTTTGGAGCTGGAAAGGGAAGAGCAGTGTGTTTATTTAATGTATGACTCATCAGCTCAGTGTTGATATGCAAAACGCTTCAGAAGCTAACACTCTATAGAGATGATCATTTTTAATATAAAACAGTAAATGTTTAAAACAACCATTCTTTTTTTCTTTCTTTTTTCTTCTCTTTTCTTCCTGTTGTGTCCAATAAAACATAAGGCAGGCCACGTAGCTTACATTTTAATAAAATTAAGTTATTTGGTGCCATGTTTTTACAGTCTTTTATTGGAAAGTGGAGTAAATTGCACACAGTGGAGTCATAGGAGAGAGAAATCACTGCGAATAAACATAGATTCTGGGATGCATTTATTTGCTGGTTTCATCTCAGAGGAGGAAGGCTTTCCCCAGGAAAACAGAGGCAGCCCTGGTGTTCCGGCCTTGGGGAGGCAGCCCTGGGTCTCTCTGGGGAAGGATGAGGTTTTGGGGACCTGGTGCCATGGTGGGGTCATCCCAGCCCCATCCAGCTGGTGTTTTCCACGGGCATCCTCCAAGAGAAACCTGTCCTGTGGCTGTGGCTCCACCTGCGCAGTCCCGGGGCGCTGGGGCAGCTCATCCTCCTGCCTGTCTGACAGCTGAAAACATTGGTCCCGAGGCTTTCTGCTGGAGGCTGGGGGCTCCTAAGCCAGGGCCAGGGCACACCAGGAGTCCTGCCGGAGGGGCACGCTCAGCCCTGGCTGCGGGGCCATGCTGCTGCTGGAGAAGCTGTAGTCCTCGGGCTCGAACTTGAACTCGCCGTGGCCGCCGGCCAGCGCCTCGTCCGACTGGCTCTGTGCCTGCCCCGGAGGGGGAAGCAGAGGGGGGTTAGAAAACTGTCATTAGCCACTGGCCTGTTGTCCTAGTGCAGATTGTGGATTGTGAACACACAGGGTGGGTTATCCCTGCTGATACAGTTCCCTTTGGAGCAGTCTGGAGCTGGGCAGGGAGGGTGCTGCACGCCCTGCAAGCACAATGACCAGGCAGAGAGGAGGCATCCTAGGGTCCATCTGCATTTATTGATTGACTAAATATTTGTCAATGAAAAGTTTGGAGATTGTTAGGTGTGTGTATATTTTTTCAAAGCACAGCACCAACCAAATTTCTTGGTTTCAAACAAAAAAAAAAACCCTATCCCACATGATGTAACCAGGTCCTTGGGTGCTGGGACTGAGCTTCCCTTCCATATACACACATTCAGCTTAGGCAGAACATGACTTAGACTCATAAAGACAGTGTTGGGCCACAAAAATTTTGATTTGTGGGTTGATTTAGAGCCTTTTTCTTCCTATATCAAGGTGAAATAGCAACCAGGCCCTAAGAAAAGCTTGGGACAGAAGTGGGGCCTCTGACAGCATCCCAGCTCTGTGGTCACTGAGCACTTCAGGCCTATAAGGTGCAGGTAACACATGCCCAGGGAGCCTTTTCTTGGGAGCTACAGAGGATTCCACCCTGGGCTGATCTCATCAACCCAACAGTGTTGTTCTTTCATGATGAGAAATGGGAATTAAACTCAGCTCTGCACAGAAGCCACAGCAGAGCCTGGACATCCTGCAGTTCTCCACTGCAGGATGAGAGATCCCATGGGAAGCCAACAGGCTGGAAGACCTTTCTCATCCACAGCATCTTGGCTCATGCTCCCTGCTTTCCTCAGCCTGAGGGAGTCCACCAGGCTGGTGGACACAAGTGCAATGAATTAATTGCTTCACCTCATCAAGGGCTGCCAGGAGAGCAGCCGTGGAGGTGTGTGGATCACCCACCCCAGCAGGGGATGGCCCTGGGCCCTGTCCCTTACCTGGGACACGATGGTTTGTCCAGGGTACTGTGAGGTTGTGCTGGGCTCTGACTTTAAAGTGACCGTGCTGTCTGAGTTGGTGATGGAAGAAGGGGAGTTCGTGGCCGAAGTCGTGGATCCTGGAAGACAATTGGTAGAGGGCAGTGAAGCAATGTAGATGCAAATCTGCTCTTAAAGAAATTTATATTTTTATATTTATATTTAACAGCAACCATGACGTCTCACAGCATGACTCTACTGTTTTCTTTCTACCACATCTGTGTCAGAAAACACTTTGTATTAGGCTGTCAAGATGCTGATGGAGGAGGAGCAACCCTTTCACAATTTGGCAGTGTTTATTTCCCATTACTCAATTTAGCCCAAAGCTGCTCAAACATGAGCACTGTTGCACTGGAGCCCACAGCCCAGAGGAACCTCACAAGAATATGACAGCACTGAGATTTCCCACCAAGCATCTTCCTATCACACAAGCCCTATGCAGAAATACAGGCCCCAGATCTAAAGCAATCACAAGGAAAAAATTCTCATTAGTGTCTAATTATCATAACTTCCTCCAGAAGAGGAGACATTGTGAAGTGAACTGTGCTCTGAGACCCCAAGATGGACCATAACAGCAACGTACCTGTTGAGGCTTTGCCTTTGGTAATGTTTTTAGGCTTTCTTTTCCTCGTCTGGATGCTTTCCTTTTTCATGGCCAGAGGTCGTGGTACCTTGACATTCATAAAGTTTGGAATCATTAATATTGTATTTTACTCAGCTCCTTCCCATATGTGTTGCTCTCTTATTTCTGTGCTGTAGCTCATGCAAAGCACCTAAAGTCCTTGTCCTTCACTAAGAGCTATTTTTCTCTGCATCAGGCCTTGGCTGGAAGATATATAAGGTTAACAGCTAAGGCTTTCCCACAAATTTTGTTTTTTCCTTTATTTCCTATTTTTCTTTTCCTGATTTATTAGTGACCTTTGTGACGGGGCCCTATTAAATTACACTGGCAGACTGAGAGCCCAACAGGGCTCAGAGGGAATGGGCATGTGGCAAAGAGGCTTCAGACTTTATGGAGGGATGGAGTCTCCTCTTTGGCTGGTGGACACGTCACCAACAGCTCCCATCCTCTGTGGGTAAATGTTGTCAGCCAGCCTCCATGTGGGCTTCTCAGCCTCCTTCACACATTCTTAACTAGCACATAGAGAAGAAATATGCTCCTTATCTCAGTCTGGGCTTGGGGAGCTTCAGCCTCCAGCTACTGTAGCCTGGTAAGCTTTCATTTCATGGAATCCTAGGATGGTTTGGGTTGGAAGGGATCTTAAAGATCATGTAGTTCCAGCTCCTCTGCCATGGGCAGGGACACCTTCCACTATCCCAGGCTGCTCCAAAGCCCATCCAGCCTGGCTTTGGACACTTCCAGGGATGGAGCATCCACATCTCTGGGCAAGCTGAGAGCATTCCATCATGCCCTCAGCCTCACACTGGAGAACCCCAGTAGACTGAACTTTTAATTGTTCGAGGAGATTCAACTGTGGTACAGCAATACACTGTGGTACAGCTCTAGACTGGACACAGAAGAGTCCAGTCTAGAGGCCGGTCCTTCCAGAGCTGATCTCCTGGACCTGCAGGGCAGTGATCCCAAACCCCAGAGGATCCCTCTGGTGTGGATGTGCTCCTCACCCCGTGGAGCTTCATGTACAGGCCGCAGGCGTTGCAGACGGGCTCGCCCTCGGCGTTCCTCCTCCACAGGGTGGTGTTGGTGGTGTGGCAGTTAGTGCAACAGAGGCCAGCACGTCTGGAGGAAGACTTCAAAACAAGCAAACAAACACGTGAGTGCACACGCAGGAGGGATGAACTGGGAGGTTTCCTTCCATATCAGAATGAAATCTCCAAGTACGCCACATTCCCGGAAAATGTGAAACGTGCGAGAGAGCCAAATTCAGATCAAAGAAATTACATTCAAATGAGATCACTCTAATTTGCAAGTGTTTGTTTGGTTTGGACCTTTTTATTTGTTTTGGTTTGGAGGTGGTTTTTTTTGGGGGGGGAGGTTGTTTTTTTGGGGTTTTTTTTTGAGCTTGATAAACCTGAAAAATATCCCTGCAACTCATTTCACAAACTTCCAACAAATCTGCTAGAAGTGACCAGGACTCAGAGCATAGAGAACTTCCCTCCAGGACATCAACTCAGAGAAAGAGATAGAAAATGCCAGCTGGGCTTTAAATGCACGAAGAAAACTCATGCTTTAAGTGAACTCTTTGGTTTTGCTGCACTCAGAACTACCACCAAAGTTAGAAACATCCCAATTAATCTCTGGGTTAAGACAACTGGAATCACTTGGCCAAACTGAGCAGAACCAAATTGAACTGGTCCACGATGAGACCAGGGAGGTTATTCTTCAAGTCTCACAGGTAATCTGTTCTCTTACAGGCTGTAGAAATACCCTGCAGGCATTAATTAATAACATACTTTGTGAGTGCAGTGATTGCTGGCTCTTAAACTTTAATAATTCCAAATGGAGAAGGAAAATATTCTGGCAGAAGCAGAAAACTAATTTCTGACAACTTCCCTACAAGCCGGTGGAAAATTCACATCTCTCTTTATACAGACTTGTCAACTCAATGGGCATTTCAATTGAGAGTCTTTTAACACCAGGTATTGAAACTATTCTAATAAAAGACCTCACTAAATGTAAGATACCCACAGCATAAGTAATATCTCAGGCTCTCCACATTCAGGTGTCTAAATATGTTCTTCAGCCACCAGAAAAATCGCTTTGAATCCACTCAAAGGCAGACAAAAGGTGATGGAGGCAATAAAGAACTCCCTGTTTGTTTATTTTTCCATTATTGCTTGATATCCTGACTGAGCAATATAACGAATGAGGTGGGAAGAGGAGGAATAAAAATGAAATGTTTTTACAAGGTTAGCAGTCAAATAAAGATCAGCTTTGAATTTCAAGAGGCACGAGTGACATGCCCTAGGTTTGATTCACTCATTGCTCAGCAAAGAGGCCTCAGCAACTATTTGCAAATAAGGGCATCACGTTGGGAATTATTCAGCTTGCAAGAAATAACCAGGCAAAAATAAAAATACACCAAAGTGTGAGGTGACAAGCCTGGCACAGAGGATGAGGCAACAATCTTTGTCTCTGATATGGGACATGGTGTCACAGCAAGATCCTGGAGCCCTTTAGAGCCTTTCAGCTGCCAGGGCTGTGCTGCTCTTCCCTGCAACCAGGAGGGGCCTCGGCTCTGATGGGAGCAGAGGGAGGTGCTGAGCACCTGGAGGATGCAGGGATTCTGAGGTCCAGCTCCTGCTATGGGCACGGAGGGCAATTTGGAGCCATCCAGGCCTGGGATAACTGTGTCTGCTGCAATCTGTCCTCTCTTTCACATGGGGAAAGACCAGTACAAAGCCCTTTGGAATTTCTCAAATTTTCTGGGCCACCACAGGTCCCTGCCAGGGAGAGACACATTCCCTGTTTCACAGAATGCTTTGTCTGCAGCTTGCAGATGTGACAGAGGTGACAATCCTGTGGCTCTGGTGCCCCAAGGACAACACCAGCCCCACCAGAGCTCTGCCCACCCTGCCAGCACTGCATCACAACCTGCTCGTGGGCTTCCTGCTGGGACAGTGACAAGTGCCTTCTAGGCATCCTGAATGTCACTCTGCAGGCTGGCTCCTCCTCGCACAGCCAGGGAGAGAAGAAACCATCCTACATCACCAATATTACAATTTAAACCTCAGAAACCCCAGGAGAACCTGCCCCTGCATCACAGCCTGCCAGCTTAGCGAGAAAGACACATTCAAGGCTACCATTTCTCACTGAAGGACGAGGGTACAATACATTATTGCTGGTTTCCCAGCAATTCTCTTGAAAGAAAATGCATTTCTGCCTGCCTCCACCCCACTGCCTTTGTACCATTCTGACCTTGTCTAGGAAGTTGTTGACTTCAACATTGTGCTCAGTGTTTATTTATACAAATGCACCATACAGTCAAACAAAAACTCTTCACAGACCTGGCTTGACAGCCAAGTGCTGCTGATAAGCTCATGGAATGGTGAGTTGGTGCCTATTGAATTAACTGCATGTAAGAGCTGCTTGGAAAGCCCAAAAAATTCAAAGCCATCAGGGAAGGTCCTTCTGAGGGAGACAAAACTGTCAGGGACTTTGCTTCACCTCCTTTTCAAAGGTGGAAAAGAAACCACTGGGTTTCACAGGAAAAAAAAAGGCACAGAAATCCCAGATTGAATCAATGTTCCTATGCCCTCATTTCCAACAGATTTGAGGGGACCTGTGGTTTACAGGAAAGAAGTTATAGCAAAGTGTCCTGAGATACTTGTGTTCAACTCCTGAAAGTGGGGAACTCAGATGCTCAGAGCCAAAGGCAGCAGCATCCTCTAGGATTTGCCTTTGTTACTATGGCTCTGGGCAAACCTGCACCTTGGAGGATGAGGGAGCAGTAAGAAAACCAAGGCACACACCATGAGATGGCTCTAGATCCTATTAGACTGTCCCAGGGCTGTGATACATCCCATCCCCACCTTCCCCAAAAGCGTCACCAAACGCACTGCGCGTTGCCAACTGTAAAGAAGGACAGGCTGAAAAAATTTCTCCTGGGCTGAGGTGGAGAAAAATATCCTCTGAGCCAAGCTGAAAGAATTCAGCTCCAGGTTATTCCTTCAGCTCTGGGTGGTGTGGGAGCTGCTGAGCACAGGACAGCCACTGCATCTGCCCCCCAAGCTCCCCTGAGCAGAGCAGAATCATTCCTCCTAATGGGGAAATTACATCTGCTGTTCAACTTCACCAGCTGCTCCTGGTTTCTAAAGTGATTTGGGTTTTCAGACTAGGTCTAAGACATCATATTGTGAAACACACCAAGAAACTTTGGCCAGAAAAGGTGCTGCCTAAAGGTACTGCCTAAAATGAAGTGCTGCCTCCATCCTCCTCTAACACAAACCCTTTCTGCTGAGAGACACAGTCTTTTGAATCAGACACAGGCTGGAGCAGAGTGGCTGTCCCTGCTGTGTAGAGGATGTTGCCCTTATCACAAAAAAAAAAAAAAAAAAAAAAAAGAAAAAAAAGGAAACAAAAAATGAAGTGGAAAGTACACTTCTGCTGCTCTCCCTCTGCCATGCAGGAGCAGGCTGAACTGCAGGACATCATTCCCACAGTGTTATCTGGGCCCTGCTGGGTTCTCTTCTGGGGGACTTTGCTTTGTGAAAGCAGAAGTCAGAATAACTCCCAGCACAGTGTCTACGTACAGAACAAAGGTCGTAACGTAAAGGATGAAAGCAACCATTTCTCTTTCCTGTGTCTGCATTTCACTGTGAAAACTGATTTCACTGCTCCTACAGCCACGGAGTCACTGCACTCACTGCTCTGCTCCCAGGGCTGGCACCCTCTTGCCCATCATCAATAGATCCCTCTTCTTCTGGAAGAACAGAACTTGTTGCAACAAGACATTTAAAATCCTTTGGAAAACTTAAGTTTTCAAAATGTTTTGTTCCAAAGTCAGAATGGAAAGTCAAAATTGCAGCTCCTTTTCTAATCCATAAACCAAAATCCCCTCAAGTATTTCAACCCTAGCAAAACTCTTCCCCTGGACAAGAATCAGCTCTTTCATTTCAGCTTTATCATTGTTGTGTTTATTTCCAAAACAATAAAAAAGTTTGCAAGTACTTCGGTAATTCCCAACTATATTTGCTCATCCCTGGGAAAAAGTCTTAATTTTGCAAACAAGCATTTTCCATCAGAAAATTTTTCTGAAATGTTTGTTGAAAAATGCCTGATGGGTGCTAGAGATGAGGGTCAGGCAGGGTGCAGGCAATGCAGGGCTGTCTCTATTCCCATGTGCTGAAATAAAATACGGAATAGGAGCGACACGTCCCCAATTTCCTCAGGGAAAAGCTGCTGAAAAATCCCCTAGAAATTCATCCAGAGACACATTTGGATGCCAGTCTGAAATGCAGGGTTGGATTTGAACTGGTTTGCACTTCTGTCTATGAGTTTGCTGTGAGGGAATCAGCAAAGTAACTCTGAGATTTGTGGCACAGCAGCGACCGGGGGTTCAGATTTAATGTCATCATATTTAAGGGGACAGAAGGATTTTGGAGAGACAGGCGAATCCTTTTGGATAATGCTGAATGTTTCACACAAATGCCTTGATTTCAATGTGCTGAACAAAACGAGGATTTTCCACTGAGCTACTACTCATTTCATTTTTCAAATCCAGAGCCACATTTCCGAAGGTCGGAATCAGAATGAAACACCTTGCTCAATCTCAACTTTTTCTTTTTTCTTGACTGATTTCCATGAACAGAAACTTGTCACTTTCAGGTTATTGCTAATAATTTGTTTTGCAATACAAAAAAATAACTGCAGGAATACACCCCTAGTGAAAGCCCAAGGAGCTCCCAGCTGTTCCCCAGCACGGCTCCAACAAACATCCTGTTTGTAATGACGGCGTCTGATGACAAGCTCTAAAACCAAAACTGTTACCACCAAATTTAAACATCCCGAAGCCACTCCACAAAGAAATAAAAAAAGGATGTGCCTTTCCTCTCTCACCATGGGATCCCAATTGGAGGAAGCCCAATATTACATTGACAGAGGGAATTAATGCATTAACCAGCAGGGAAACTGGGAGCTGCCAAACCCCAAATTTTCCCCTTAGGGAGCGTGAAGGCAGTGGGGAGCAGGGCCCCATCCTGCTCCCATTGTGAGCAGCCACAAACCCGCTGGGCCAGCTCAGGACCAGCCCTGTCTCCTGTTCAACTGCTCTGCCTAGACTGTGTCTGTCTGCATGGAGAATTAGGAAATAATAATAATAATAATAATAATAATAATAATAATAATAATAATAATAATAGTAGTAGTAGTAGTAGTAGTAGAATACACAGCAAAACACCTACTGCAGGAACAGAGCCAGGGGAAGCCCTCAGGGTCCCGACCACAGGCAAGAGTGATTTTTCCTGCTCAACTCTGGTGGAGCCCTGAGACCCCTCCAGTCCCTTCAGCCCTGTCTCCCACTCGTGCCAGGGCAGAAACCCCTCTGGCTTCATCCCATTCCCCCTGACTCCAGCCCTGCAGTCAAGGGCTGCAACAAGGGTGTCCTGGCATTTAATCTGTGGGAGGACAGGGGTTCAAACAGACCCCAACACAAGTTCAGAGTCTCCAACAGGCACCCAGCTCCTGCTCTCCACCCAACCCCGGGTGGAGCAGGGGATCCCGGCAGCTCTTACCAGCCTCTTCTGCGGCTTGAGCGGCCGGTTGATGCCGTTCATTTTGTGGTAGAGCCCGCAGGCGTTGCACAGGTAGTGCCCGGTGCCGTCCTTCCTCCAGAGCGGGGTGGACATGGCTCCACAGTTCACGCATTCCCGGCCGTCCCCGGGGAACTCCTCCAGGTACTCTGGAATAAAGGGTGTGAGGGTCAGGAGCCATCCCCAGCGCACCGGGATGTCCCCGGGGACCCCTTGGGAGAGGGTCTCTAATCCTGTGTGCCCCAATAATAGGGGAAATCCCAGTCCGGAGGGGATTTATCTCCACCCTAAAAGTGTGATCCAAACCCCTTTATTTCCTCCACACCTTAATCTTTTAATATTTTCTTTGAAGACTGCCTGTTGCCCCATCCCTTCCCCGAAAGACGTCAAAGGGCTGAACACGGCTGGGCTCTGTCTCCCTGGGATGGGGAGGTGCAGGGTCATCAGCGGGAGAGTGCGATTTTATCCCAGGGTGCAAAAATAAATGGGAGAGGGGGCAAAATGGGGCGATTTTCCTGATTTCCACCACGAAGCACGCCCAGTCGCCGGCCAGGAAGGACGGCCCGGCCGGGGAAGGTTCTGAGCTGCCCGCCGAGAGATGCCGGGCTGCCACCCGTGGGTATCCCGGGCTCCCCAGGAGAGGATCACCGGCCGCCCGAGGCCCCAGTTCCTGCTAGAGAGGCTCTTCCTCAATTTTTCTGTCCCGGGGAAAATAAAAAATATCCAGAGAAGGAGCCGCGGAGCACCGTCCGCGGTTCATCCCTGCCCCGAGCGCGGCTCAGCGGCAAACGGGCAGCCCGGAGCGAAACCGGGACGTCTCTCAATCGAGAGCCTTTTTCCTCCCTACCGCTTTCTCTCCTCTTTTTAAAAAAGAATTTATTTTTCTTGCTCTTTTTTTTATGAGGAAAAATGGCTTTTTAATTATTTTTAAAAAAGCTTTGATTGGATTAATAGTGATGCAACGGAAAGAAAAAGGAAAAAGAGCAAAACAAAGAGAGGGAAATGGAAAATAGAAATAAAATGGAAAGAGAAGAGGTAAAAAATATTGCAGTAATTCACTGAATAAAAAAAAAGGGAAAAAAGGGGGGAAAGTGAAAAAAAAAAAAAAGAATAGTTTAGGCTACTTGAGAGAGTTTACACTATCCAAGAGCAAAAATAAACGGCAGAGAGGAAGGCAGCCACTATCCTGGATCCTAAAGCACCGAATTCAAAGTGCAGAAAAGATTTTCTGAGGCATCACCTCCCTCAGCAGGACGATCCTTTCCCGCACAAGGCAAAGGATTTTCACAAAGAGAAAACCATGGGAAGAAACCGCTGCCCAGCACCTCCGGCGTGGGAGGAAAAGCCGAGCCGGAGAGGGAGTTCCGTGGTGAGGGGACTGCTTCCCTGCTGTAACTTTGTTCTTGGGGTGAAGATAAGATAATTCGGTTCACCGCAGTAAAGATGATAACGCGGCTGAGATCTTGAAGTGGCTTTTAAAGGACTTGGCAAACCACAGCCAGAGGAGGTTGGTGGAGTGCCCCCGGGGTTATAAACCCCGCGCACGAAGAGTCCTGTTAAATCAAGCCCAAAACTTTATTTGCTCAGAGCTTGGTTTAAAGGGACTCTCGGTGTGGGTGCAAAGGAATTGAAGTTTATTGTTCAACGCCTGAGCGCCTTTCGGTGTCTCCCCAAAGGCCGCAGAGCAATGCAGCTGCGGACCCGTTTGGGCGAAGGCAAATGAGGAGACCGAGAGTCTGTTCAAATATAAACTAATTTACCACAATAAATTACTTAAAAGGGAGGGAGCTATAAATCTGCCCCGCTAATTTAAACACAAGGGTAAGTATTGAAGCACAGGCACAAAGTCGATATTGTGGGAAGGAGATATCGAGGGGGTGGTGGTGGGGTGGGGAGGGAAGGGGTTGAACGGCCTCTGCTTCTCTGTCCTCCGGGGGAATTGCTCTGCTTTGAAACGTGGTCTTTGCCCTTCTTGTCACACACGCACCCCCCTCTTTTATCCCACCTCTGTCCAGGGTCAGCCGCACATACCCCGTTCCCGTTCCATCTCTCCATCCCTGGATACAATCATCCTCTCCTCTCCCGTCGGGGCTGCCAGCGGGACAGCTCATCCCGGGGCCGCGCCACCGACACTGAGGGGATGGGGGAAGGGATAATGGGATTGGGATGGGGTATGGGATTGGGATGCGGTACGGGACTGGGATGAGGATGGCTCCCACCCGGCACCCCGAGACCTCTCTGAAGGGAGGCGGCGACCTACCGAAAGTGGACCTGCGACCGGGCAAGGCCGCCTGCCTCGTCTGCAGGCTGTGCAGCACGCTGCTCTCAAAGTGTCCGGCCGTCCAGGAAGGCGGTATCTCGGGGGTCACGTAGGCGGGGTAGGGGCTGGAGTAGGACCCGTTAACGGAGCGCACCAAGGCGTTGCCGTACTGCTCCCGGCCCCCGCCGCCCAGCAGCAGGGGCCCCTGGTAGGCGCCGTCGCGGCCCGAGGGGCTGCTGCCCGGCGGGCTGTGCGAGTACGAGAAGCCCGACGGCGGGTGGGGGCTGCCGGCGTTGAAAGCCGCGGCCTCGCCGCCGCTCTGCCCCCAGCCCGGGGGGTTGCCGAGGTGGCTCTGGTGCGGCTCGCAGCCTTGCAGGTAGGGCAGCGTCTGGAGGACGGAGGGCACCCGGGTGGTGGGCACGTAGACGGGCGAGCCGGCCGACGAGTGGAGGAAGTTGCTGGAGTCGTGGGAATAAGCCGACTGGCCATGGTTGGGGGTGAGGGCCAGACCCTGATACATGTTCCGTCCTCGGCGGCGGCGGCTGCTCAGGGCCCGGCCGGTTGCGGCCCGGCGGTGCCGAGGAGCTCACTCAGAGGAACCTGGAGGGAGAACCGAGAGCAGCGAGCTGAGACCCCGCACACACCGGGCACCCGACGGCCTTTCCCTTGACGAAAACGCCTCTTCCCTGCCTCAAGTAGGAGATGAAATTTGCAATTTTTCCCCCCCCTTTGTTCTGTTTTCCTTTAAACTTTCCTCTGAGCCACGGCGAGAATTAACTGCCTTGGAACGGGCAGCGACCCCTCCGTCACCTTCCCCCTCCCCGCCGCCCGCCTGGCCACCTCCAACGGCCGGAAAAACACTCCAACAATTAATTTTTTTTCCTAATAGTATTTCCCTTCCCGTATTTTTTTTCTTTTTTTTTTTTTTCTTTCCCCAAACGCAGGCCCTGGAGCGCAGCTCGGGGCCTTGTTGGCGAGGACGCGGCCGGCTGCGGCTCCTCGGGCTCCCTGCGGGAGCGGGGTCCCGGCGGATCTGGGCAGACATCCAGGGTCGGGAGCATCCCCGGGGTCCCCCAGTCACCAGCGCTGTCGCTTTCCTGTTAAAAAGCGCAAACCCTCGGGCAGGCCTCTCCGTGCCGACGGGGGCTGCAGCCACCGAAAACCACAAGAGCATCCCACCCTGGCCCGCTCCTCCCGTACAGGTACTCACATGGCAGCCTGCCGGGAGCGGAGCCGGGCATGGCCGTGGGGGCATGGAGCTGTGCTCAGAACATCCAGGGAAATCCCAAGAAAATAAAAACAATAACAATAATAAAAAAATACAATGAAGTTCACGGGGTAGGCAGGAGAAAAACCAGACCGGCAGGCCCTCCTGGAAGAGAGGAGCTGCCCTTCCCCGAGTGTCCCCTCTGTCGCCTCCCCGTCTCCCGTGGGTGCGTCCCTGGCTGCGCCCGGCGGGGAAGTGGCGGCTCTGGCTCTGGCTCCGGCTCTTTACGGCGGCCCCGGTACGGGCCGGCCCACGTGACGGCCGGCGGGGCAGCCCCGGTCCCGGCCGGGATTGGGCGCCTCCCGGCACGTCACGTGGGCCGGCCCGTACCGGGGCCGCCGTAAAGAGCCGGAGCCA
>JANPWX010000106.1:1270099-1365807 GCA_024734555.1 Trochalopteron elliotii | reverse complement strand
CCAGGTGCTCTGCTCTTCCCCAGGGGAAGCAGCCGAGGGAAGGGTGCTCCTCTCTGCAGCCCCCCGACCGAGTCGCTCTGGGCTGGCGACGGGGACAAAAAAAAAACCCCAAACCCTCTCCCAGTTGTTCCCCGTCGGCGAGGGCCGGGAAGGGACTTCAGAGGGGAAGGAGCTCTTAGTCCCAGCAGCCCGCTTACCCCGGGTAATTCAGCCGATTTAACTCTCCTCCCGTACTGGACAGCGAGGAAGTAAGTCCATCCTTATCGGGATTTATTCCCGAAATTATTGCTCTTTCGCAAGAAGTCGCTGTACCTCTATCTCCTCCCCAGAGAAACGGGGGAAAACCCTCGGCGAATCTCGCCGGCCGCTCGCTTCATCCCCGGGCAGACAGAATTTGTCACCCGCAGGCCTCCACCGACTGGATCGGGCCCCGCTGGGCCCCGGGAGCCCTTCGGTAACGCAGCCGGCGCTGCCCGACCGTGCGGTCCCGGCGCCCGGGGGAGCCCGTCCAGCCTCGCCTCCGCGGGGAGCAGCGCTGCGGGAAGGGTGGGAAATTTCAGCTCCAAAATAAACTGGTGCAGGAATGCCAGCTATTTCCCTCGGAATAATGCAAGGCAACTGGCTGGAGATGTATTTATTTGCTCGCGAAAGCGGCCGTTTACGGTTCGCAGGGTATCCCTGTGTCCCTGCGCCCGCAGAGCTAAAAAGAAGAAAACAAAACCAAAACAACTAATTCCCCCACAAACAAGCAAAGAAGAAACAAATCAAAACAAAAAAAGGGAGAAAAATAAGGGGGGAAAAGGATATTTTTAAAAAAAAGGCAGAAAAATATATTTTTTTAATGTGAAAAAGCTATAGAAAAAGAAAATAAAAACCCGGGAAGCCCCAGCCCCGCGGCGGCACGGATAAAACCGTACCTACATAAAACCAACCCCAAACCCTTCGCGGCTGTGGCTGAGCCACCGATAGATCTTCCTTCGTTTCGTTTCGCGTGGGTTTCCAGTTTTCACAATTTCAAGATGCTACTTAACTGCAATTTATTACATGTAATTTTTTTTAATAATACGTACGAACTGCCCTCTCCGATCGCTTCTGACGTTCAAATAAATGTGAAAACGCTGAAATAAACGAGGCACTGCCAAATCCGGAGGGATATACCCGGTGAGCGTGTTCACGGCGGAGGAAACCACCGTGCGCGAAAACCTGCCCGCGGACCTATGGCTTATCTGTGGCCGGATCCATCCAGCTGTTGGGTTTTTCTGTTTAATTTTTTTAAACTAGTTTGCCAAGGCATTTTCTCCTCCTGTGGTGTCGGGGCCGCCGGGCTCTCGCCCCGCCGAGGCCGCGGCGGGTCCAAGGAGCGGCTCCTCCCGCAGCCGCGCCAGCAGCGCCCGCGGGCGCGGAGCAGCTCTGGGCAGATGCTCCGACACCGAGGGTTCCAGCACCAGCTCCGGCCGGGCCTCACACTCCAGTCCCCGCTGGCACCGGCCCGTGGTATCACCCACGCGTGAGCCCTGCGTGTGGCGTCCGCGGCGTGGGAGGCCGCGTGGTTTGGGGTGTTTATAGGATTTTGGGATGCGATCGGTAATGGGGGCAGGCAGGGGGCCCGGGGGTCCTCCTCTGTGAGGAAGGCCGCCGTGGGCGATGCGTTATATGAAGCGGGAGGGAACGTGCCAGCGTGGCAGCGGGGGCAGCGGCGATGTCCCGTCCGCAGCCCTCGCACTGCGCCCGGGGAGGTGACACCGGAGCAGGGGACACGGGGACCCCGGGGCTCTCCCGGTGCTCTCCCGGTGCTCGCTGCCTCACCGAGGGCACCTCGACGTGGCGGCCGCACAGAGCTGCCAAACTCACGGAGAGGATTAGATACAAAAATCCTAACACAGCACCGGTGAGGGTGATGCTCGGAATCCCCGATCCCTCTCTTCCATCCCCGTTTGGAGGTGGGACAGCCGGGAAGGCCTCTCGGGAGGGCTGCACGGCCCTTGCCGGGCTCACGGTCCGTTTGACGGGCTAAGTCGGACCCGGCTCCGCTCTTTCCGGGGGACTTGACCACTTATTTTGAAGGAGTTAGAAAGGGACCGACCTCTTCCTAAAGACTCCCGGTGCCCCCTCGCCGCGCCGTCCAGGCACAGCTTGGCTCCGGCTGAGTTCCAGAGGGGCCGGTGCGGCTCGACACGGCCCCGAGGGAGCCCTGACCCCTCCAGGTGAGGCTCCCCCGGGTCGGGACAGACTGCCCGGCGCCCCGGCCCCTCGGCCCTAATCCTGCTCCGGCTGATTTGTGAGTCCTGTGCGGGCCGGACGCGTGGGAGCGTCTTGCGCTGTCCCGGAGGGGGCTTTCAGCTCCCCCCTCCCCCACTGAAAAGCCAAGGGGGAAGGAAAAAAGAAAAGACAAATGGAGAGAGAAGGGCAGAAACGTTCCTGCTCCTGCTGCACCGGGCAGGGCACCAAGGCTCACCCCGAGAGTGGAAACTTCGGTCACCTTTCCCTTCAGTGCACTGGGAGGTGACAATTAATTATGTCCCCTTTCCTTCCTCTGCCTCCCCCGGGCTGCAGGATCCTCCCCCGAGGCTCAGGGGCGTCTCTGTGCTCTCGGGGATGCCGGGCAGGGTGAGCTCTGAGCTCAGAATCGAGCCCAGGCGGTAGCCGTGCCGGGCTTTGCCCTGGATCTCCCGCCCAGCCAGCATCGGGCCCGCTCCGATCCCCCCGTCCCGAGTCACCCGGTGCAAAGGGAAACCCATCGCATATTTCGTCTCTTCAGCCCCGATGGTGTCATCGGGCTGCTCCCTGGCTCTGCTCCCAGCTCCCAAAAGAAGGACAAACTGCTCGGGGGCACAGGAATCTCCCAGGAGCTGCTTCCCTTGCCTATGAATGAGGGAGATGGACAGGAGGGGACCAACAGGGTCTGTCTCCTGCATCCCCTGACACATTCCCAAGTCCACATTCCCAGGTGTGTATCCCTCCATCCTACCCCCAGCCCCTTCCTACCCACTCTCCAAGGCACGGGCTGGTCCCTGCCCAGGGAACAAGCTCAGGTACCTCCTGCAGTCGAGGCCAGACTGATTCCAAAGGCAGTGCTGTGAGGGACACAGCCAGGGCTGGGGGAGGCCCCGTCCAGAGAGAGGCTGTGGGCAAGGACTGAGCTGCCCCACAGGTTTTGTGCCTGGAAGAGCAAGGGGATGCCAGAAGGCTGTGTCTCAAAAGGGTTAAATAAACAGCAGGGTCTGCCAAAAATATTTATCTCCAGTTATATGCATGTGGCTGTGGCTCTCAGGAAGAGGGGCTGTGATAGAGGTGGGGGAAAGTATTTGATTTTTTTTCCCCTCTCTTGCTGTGAGATCCTGTTTTCTTCCTTAGCCCAAAAGGATTTCACTGGCATGGGAAATAAAAGGTGTCCTGTAGAGATGATGTTGCTTGCTGTTCCTACAGATCCTTTATATTGGAGTGCTTCAGTCTCAGCCATTCCTCCAGCCTCTCATGAGCCAAAAATGGCTACACAAATCACCCCTTTTCCTTCAATATTTAAAACGTACAAAATGCCAACTGCAATGTGTGCCCCCCTCAGATGGGTAATTTGGCATGTGTCTCCTAAAAGTGACTTTTGCCTGTGTGATTTGGACCCAAATTGTTTAAAATTCATTTTCCTTCCAGGCGGATTTAACAGGAGCTCCAAGTTGCAGAGCAGTCAGGAAATCCTCAGGCTGACATGGCAGCCCTAGTGAGCACAGGAATACCCTGTGAGGGGCAGACCACATCTTTTTTTGCAGATAGGCGATCTGGTCTCTACGTTTGTTTTATGCAGGGGACTCTGAGGGCTCCAAACTTTGCCCCAAGCACAAAGGACAAGCCCAAGGAGGATACACAGACAGAAGGGCTCAGCATCTTGCAAGGGGTAAGGGTCTGACCCCACCTGGGAAGTTCTCCAGGAGTTTTGCCATGGGAGGGAGCAGTGTGTGACTCAGGATCCAGCCATGTGGGCACGCTGGGGGACGCCTTGGGTAAACGTTTGTGGAGTTGAAGCTGGAGGGCACAGAGAGGCACCAGCCAGGCAAGGAGAGGCAAAAAACCTTCTGTACTGTGTAATGGAAACTATTTCCCTATACAAACTCCAGCCTGGTGGGCTGATGCTGGGTGTGCCAGCCCAGTCCTGGCAGAGGTCTGATATCAAACCACTTCCAGAGCCCGTCCGGCTACACAGGGTTTGCACCGTGCTCCCCTACTGCCGTTATGGGCAATAAATGGGGGAAGAAAAAAAAAAAAAAAAGGGCTATTTTGGTATATTAACCTCCTTGTGGCCAGGTGAAAGGTTAAATTCACATGATTCATTGGCGGCTGAGAGACAGCACTTTGTTGCTAGGATTTTGGGGAATGCGGAGGGCTCCAGCGAAGGAGTCTCGCTAATCTTTAAGGGAGGGAGCCAGGCTCCTGTCTGACGGCTGCAGGCCCAGCAGCTCTGTGTTTCATTTCAGACTGTCACTCTCCTATCTCTCAGCTCACTCCCAGCTCCAGCTTGCTGCCAGATCTTGGGAACTGTTAACTCAGACAAATTTATAGATGGAAAAAGAACAGTTAGCCATTGTTCCTGGGGTGGGGGAGGGAGGAAAGCCAGGAGCTTCGGCCACCAAAGTCATGATGTAACCTGGTTGTTGCTTGGTTGGGAGAAACGTGCAAAGGGTCTTCCTCTTCCCATGCCAGGGAAGGAAATTGGGACCATTATGTTACTATTAAATCTTGGGAGGTGTGATGTTGGTGCCCAAGTCATTTGGAGATATTTGTGCAGTGTTTCCATAAAGTGGAATCTCCCAGCTGGACATCTCTGGGGTATGAGCTCATTTTCTTCATCTCACATCTCATGATACTGGGTGTTTTTCCTTAAAGCTTTGGGCTCTGGGGTAATGAGCTCTAATATCAACAGCAGTGTTCCCATAAACAGAGCCCCTCATTAGGTGGGATGCTGAGAGGAAACTGGAAATGGGAACATTTCAAGGATTAAAAAAGAAAAATCCATCTGGCAAATAGGGAGATCCTCAGATTCGTTATTCCTTAGAAGTGCAATGACTTGGAGGAAGCATTGCTGATTCCATGTACCTTGGAGAAAAGTGGGAGACTGAGAATTTGTTGTCTGGCTGGTGCTGTGGCCCTGACCTCCAGATGGATGCAACTCCACAGCCTTCATGGTGGAAAGGCTTCAGGTTTTCAATACAACACTAAACCCCATATCTTGAGAACGAGACAGCACCCACTCACCTTAAGGTTTGCTTTATAGATTTTAGATGGTCTGTGGCTCCTAAGTATGGGTCTCTTTTGGAGGTTTCCCTTCCCAAACTACACCAAGAACAGAGATACAGATTTTGGTTGTGTTCACTCCCTACACAAATGTCCCTGCAGTGAGGCTGTACCTGTGTTACTTTCCTCGTGGTTTCTGTAGCCCTTGCCCATCTGGAATCATTCCTGGTTCTTTGAGCATTTTTGCTTGGAGGAAAGGATTGTGAAGGGTCTGGAGGGTGTCACCTGCAGGTGAGTCTACCTGGCCACTTCTACATGTAGTTCAGGGCGGGAGTCCCTGCCTCACTGTGGGATAAATCAATTGTGTTTTTTATAGCAGCTTTGAATCCAAATCTCCACTTTTTAAATCCTTACACGTGTATACAGAGTAGAAGGAAGCAAGAAATTTTTGATTTAAAATAGAAATAGTGAGAAGTTATGCACTTAGTAAATCCAACCACTTGAGAATCTGGCTACATAGAAGATGATTTCTTCTTCCAATGTCTGAAGGTTTGCAGAAGTCTGTTGTTTTAATCAGGAGACTGCATGGATTTGATTCTGAAGGCCCAGAATATGGCATGGTCCAAAAACATGACTCTCCTCTTAATTTTACTTACTGGAAGTTTTTTTAACTCTGCACTAACAGGGACAGAATTTCTTATAAAATTTCTGCCCTAAATCACCTATGCTATTAATGCTTGTTTTCTGCTTTGTTTTGTAACTAGAAGCACTTCTTCTTTTTTCCCATTTCAGACTTGGTGTGAAGTTCCTGACTCAAAAGCCCAGCATTACAAAGATGTGCACTTCTAAATACAGGTCTGAATGAACCTCTGCTGGAAGTCTTCCACTGGAGTTGATACAGGAGCCCTAGGGATGAATTTGGGGCGCTGTCTGCATTATGGGCTACTTTTCATTTTACATCTCTCTCCTCATGTGTATTATGGGTCTAAAAATAATTTTTGTGAGGGAGAAATGGCACCACAATAAGCAAGCTACTGAAAGGATGTGACAAATGAATGGTGCAGCCTTTTCTACCTATTTTCTACCGTTTCTACGTATTGTACCTATTAGAATTCAATTTAATGTTCCCTGCTTTGCTCTGCTGTGCTTCATTTGAATATCTCTATGCCCAATATTCTTCCTGCCCTCACTCACTGCAGGCTGTGTTTCCCTTTCACAGCTTCTCTGCCACATCTGAACTGCCTTGGTTTGGGTCAGCAGATCTCTATTACCTCATGAAACTTCCCTTCCCACTCCTCTCTGCCTCTTTGGCTGCATCCCTGACCTCTCACAGCCTCATTTTTCACCTTCTCAACAACCTCCCAGCCCTCACTGGCTGCATTTTTCATCTGCTTTGGCATGAAAACATGGCTCCAATTAGCTGGAGAGGTGGCATGGAGAGGGAGAGGTGGAGAGGCAGCTGGTTTGGCCAGAGTGGGAAGCAAAGCACTCCTTTGTCTCTCTGGGCTGCCCCAGAGATGCAGTGGCTTCCATGGTTGAAAGCTCTGGAGCTGGAGAGTGAAAAGATGAAAGCTTTTTATTACTTTAGCAAGTAGAAAATCAAGCCAGAACGTGGGCTTTGCAACATGACAGTTTTAGTCCTGGCTCTCATCTGGTCCTGCCCAGCTGCCCTCTCCCAGCACAGTGGGAGCCCACCAGTGCTGTGGCCAGGGAGAACACAGCAAAGGGCTACTCACAATCTCCTGATTGCTCTTGAGATTCTGCAGGAACAGCCTGAGCAAAGCCATGTGTTACAAGAAACCTCTGGAATGATTTTAAGAGAGCAGAGATATGCAGAAGCAGAAGTCCTGGCAAGCTTTCATTCAGTTCCCCATGGAAGGGAAGAAAATTATGAGCATGTATATCCCATCTGACTGTACCCAGGCCAATCTCTAGGTAGAGTTTAACCATTGTCCAGCTCTTCCAAACCTTCAGCCTCACATCTGGTCAGCTGGTCCCTTCCTGCAGCCAAAAGTTGGTGGTCTTCCTTTCAGGGGCCAATCTGCATACAATTGGGTTGAAATGGAGGTCACCATTGAAATCGTGTTTCCAAAAGTTGTTTGATCAAACAGAATTTACAGACCAGGACAGTTATTGACAGAGCTGACAAAAGAGATGCTCCAATGATTTACAGTCCAGGTGTGTTGTCAGAGCAACATATTTACCTGAGATCCCAAGAACTGTTAAAATTTAATCCCTAGAGACCTTCTCTGCAGGCCCTTGAAGGGTCACACATCCAGGACCATTTGAAGTCACCATGCAAATAGCCAAAAATGTAGGAACTTCCATGGGAAATAAGAGCAGATACAGTGATTTTAAATGGTTTTAATGGGTATAAAATTGGAGAGGTGAGCTGATATAGGATGCCCTTTCCCTTAACCCAAATGTACAATTCTCCACAATAAAACTCTTAGAATATATACACATTAGTCAGGATTATCTCTGAATGTCTAGCAGGCTAAGAATATGGATCCTGGAGACGTCAGCAGGAGGATTCATTAGAGGAGATGCAAGTGCTTGGAAATGGGAAATGTATTCTCTTATAAACACAGCCTGCACTGGGGCTGACCTTAAGACTGAACAGAATTGGCTGGAGAGATGGGGAAGGCAGGGAAGGAAAACAAAGTTCATGCACAGTTGTCTCAATTTTTTTGAACAAAACCCCTTATCAAGGTTTCTGTAACTTCTCTTTCTGTTCCAAATTAGAGGAACTCTCACCATCAGATCTGAGACCACTGAAAGGGCAATGTCAAATCAGCCCAACCTTATTCTTTCTTGGTGAGACAGATTTTGTAGGATTTGGGGGTAGGTGATGTGACTTCTGGAGGGATTCCCCCCCTGCTGATGTGATGGAGCCTCCACAAGGTCAAAGCACTCCACATTTCTTGTCCCACACACCAGATTGCTTGTTATTGTCTCTTAACTCTCACTTTCCATTTCAACTCTTGGATATCAGAGTTCATGTATTTGAGTGAGTTCTTGTACTCAAAGTAAAAGGTGCTGAATTCAAAGCTCCTCTGCATGTGCTTGGGCTGGTTTCCCCTTTATTGCTGCCTCTCCTTGTTCCCTCATTTGCCTACTGAGCAAAATGAGAGGAGCTAGCACAGAGTATGAAAGGAACTCAGCGAGCCAACATTGACTCCTACCTCATATCTATTAGCTGTAAATTACTTTAACATGAGTGACATCACACTTGACTCTTGGTAAAACAGTGTTAAGTTAGTGGGTAATAAAACAGCTTGACACTAATGATGGGTTCTGCATGATAAATTACTGTCAGTGATCAGATAAGGGTTCTTGAGACTAACCTTGAACTAAATCTATTTTGTTGCTACATCTTGTGTGCAGTGTTCCACTTCTCACTGCAGGGATTAAGGGCTCAGAGCCCAATCCTGCTCTGTGCTCGGGGCTGCAGGGGCAGCTTGTGTGCAGGAGCATTTCCAGAAGCTGCTTCCAAGCATCAGGCTGCTCCCACCAGTGGAGCAGGGAGGGTTTGGCCTTAACCTTGAGAGGAGCATCCAGCTCCATGGGCCTCATGGTCACTGAGATGCTGGAACAGTTTCCAGCAGTGACTTCAGTATCCAAATCTCTGCTATTTTTAATAAAAAAAAAAAAAACAACAATAAAGCATTACACAACTAAGGGGTGGATCCTGAAAGTTTAATTTTTTGGTGAGTTTCATGTGATGGGTTTCATTATGGAATGTTTTTTTGACCTATGCATTAGGTCTGTCCTGCAAACCATGGATGTCGATGACCTCAGTGAGAATGGAGAATGCTCAGCAGCTGGCTGGATCAGGTTCTCATTCAAAGAACTTGTTTTACTTGCAAAACTTTGGGAGAAAGCTTTATACCCAAGAACTGGGAGCTGGCCAAAGTCAATGTAAAGCATGGGATTTTGAATATTTTTTTGCATGTATTTTCTTTGGACTCTAACCAGGGTGCTGCTTAGAAAAGGCTTCCCAAATTGTTTTACATTGTTATTGTTATTTGAGGCTCTGTTTTCATTTATCATTCAGGTAAGATGCCTGGGAGATGTTTTTTTAGACTACTTCTGGTGTAAACCATTGTATTAAAACATTTACCATCATTCATTTTCATGGATAATCACTGTTGTCTTGGCCTGTTTATTGCCTGGAATAATTTTGGAATACTTGTATGTTACAAATGGCTGCAACAAAGAGAAGTTTTCACTGTGTACATCCAGATACCTCATTCATCTGTGATTATGACAGAGCTCATATTAAGATGCACTAGTTTTAATGCAAGCTGTAATTAATTTTGGAGAGGAAGGCCTTTGAGAGGGTGGCTCCAGTGCAAGAGAGAGGAATGTGGGGAAAATGGCTGGATCTGTCTGGGTCTTTCAAGGAGCAGGCTCTGCTGAAGCAGGGGCACCACATCAGGGTGTGTTGCAGTTAACTGCTCTTGCTCTCAGTTCTGTGCTAAAACACAACATTTTTATTGGTGTTTTCAACCCAGCAGTCAAGCAATGAAGAGCCGTGAGATGCCATTTAAGTCAAATTATTAACTAATCCCTACATCAATCCATGGGCAATGGTTAGTTCTGCACGAAGGGTGATCTCAAGGATGGAGGTGATGGCTGGGCTCTGTCTGCACCCCTGATCCCTGCTCCCAGGGCAGGTGGCACAGGAGCAGGGGCTGGAGGGGTCATGGGTGTTCCTGCAAAACATTTCCAGTGACGAAAATCTATTTTGATCCATCCACTTCTCCCATTGAATCCCATTTTTCTCAGAATTTTCTTGGCTGTTCAGTTCCATTTGAAAGGAGTCGGCCTTTTTTCTGCATGATTCAATGCAAAAATAATTTCTCTTGGCTTTCTGTTTGTTTGTTCATTTGTGTTCCTTCCTATCCTGTATATTGATTCCCTGTGGAAAAAAAAAAGGTAAGGAATGAGAAGGAAAGTAACACTTCTGCTTGGAACAAAAGGGAGGAGCCTGTGTGGGAGATGTCAAATGGAGCAGAAAATCCCTGGACTTTTTCCAGAAACTCCCATCCACTTGAGCTGTGGATACAATCAGTTTATCAAAACACCCTCTGGTGCATTGCTGTGAGGGAGTGGAGACGTCCCTCCTTCGGGAAAGGCTTTTAAATGGTCCCGTGGGTTTGTACAGCAGAGGTGAGGTTCTCATCTGTGTCAGAGCCCCTGCTTGCAAAGCAGAAAGGTGCAGGAGGAGACAGAGCCCAGCTGGCACACTCTGATGTGCCCCAATGGAGCTGGCAGGAGATTTGGGTGTGGTGACACTGGGGACATTGGGGACACTGGGGACACTGGCACTGCTGCTGTTTGCTGACCCTCTGTGGAGATGCAGCCCTGCTGCTGTCCCTCACAAACCTACCCACTCCAAAACTCACCCATGCCCAACCCCTCATGGTCCTTCCTCTCCTCTCTCCTCTGCCTCCCAGCCAGATGCTGCCCAAGGGGGGAAGCCCAGAGCTCTCTTGGTCACTGATAATTTGTTCTCATCAGCACTGAGGAGCAGCTTGCAGCCTATCCTCCCATCCTCTGCAGTGAGGATTTGGGGGACACTGGAGACATGAAATCCTCACTGGGATCTGGTCTGCACCCCAGACTTCCCTGCAGCTCCACTGCTTGGAGGAGGGGAGGCACACCAGCAACATTTGGGCAAGATCTGCAGACGTAGCCAGAGCTGAGGAATTCCTTCTTCCATTCCACCCTTTGATTTGCTGAGCACGACTGGGGGCACAGATTTTACATCCCTGCTTCTGACAGACCAGCCCATGAATGTGTCACACACATGCTCACAGACGTGTCTGGGCTTAAATGCTTTTGTCTTCAACATGCTCCTTTTTTTCCTCCTTTCTTTCCCTTCTCTTCCTTCCCTTCCCAGGCATAACTGAGCCCAACCGACCAGAGACACTGTGACTACCATGATGTAGGAAAGAAACAATCCCTGGATGGAGCAGCAGGCTCCAAACAGCTTATCCAGCAGATGCATGAGCAGGAAATGCAGTCTCATGTCCAATTTCTCATACCTTATCCATGACTGCTGTGCTCACAGAGCATATGCAGCCCAGTGATACAGTTTTGGTGTGAGCTTTTCCTCTTCTGCTCCAAACCAGGCACTTTTTCTGGGAGAGAAGAGGGCTCTGGAGAGGTGCTGATTTGGCTGAGATGGGAAATACCCGTGGGCTTACGTAAAACAGCCCAGGCACTGGGGATGGAGCCGTGCCCACGTTTGCTTTGCTAATTAAGCTTAGCTTGGGCTCAGAGGGACTTGTTTTGGAGGGGTAAGTGAGATGAGATGGAGCAGAGCCCAAACGCTCTCGCTGCTGCCTCTGGGGCTCAGGGAGGTATTTGTCTTATCCTTTTGGACCTGGATCTGGTCTCTCTTTCCCCAGAAGCACCCTGAGTCCATCAAGCAGTGAAAACACTTGATGTCATGACTTCCCAAGCAGGACCTCCTGTCCCAGACAGACCAACCTCTCCCCAGCCAGCCTTATCCTAAAGACAGAGCAAGGAGCAGAGGCCACATTTCCACAGCAGCAATGCACTTCAATATTCCTGGATTTGTGCAAGGAAAATGTTATCTATCCTCATCTCCTGCATGACAGGAGCTCCAGGTCAGGTAGCCAAACTGCAGCCTACACAAGCTGTTCCCCTGCTTTGCAAGAGGAGCTTTTCAAAGAGCAAAAAAGAGTAAAAAATATTTTGGTTTGTTGGGGACTCTAATGTGGTCTAGACAGAGGTAGCACTTTAGGAAGTAAACTGGGTCCAGTTTCCATGATGGGATCTTGGCGTAAAACACCCTTTTAGTGTTGAGTCTGTGTTTCCCTGACCCCTCCAACATCCAGTTTCAGCAAGAACCTTTTTATCATCTAATATTTTTTTTCCTTATTATACTGTGCCATAGAAAAAAAAGGATTGAGTGACTAGCCTAATCCAAATGAAATTCCTCTGGCAATAAGAGCAGGAGAGCAAAGATTGTGCCCTGAAACACAGCACTGTGCAAGGCTGCAGTAATAAAACCATTGAGAACTGTGGGAAAGATGAGTTCAAAGTTTTAGAGAAATCCCACCTGGGTGTGTTTGTGTGGGAACACCTATTTCTGCATGTCAGCACCACTTGCACAAGAAAAATTTAGCAAAGCTCAGCCCTGACCACTGTTTTAAAACCTTATTTCTGCAGTTTAACCAACATGGTGAGTTTTTTTCTGAGTAGTGTTCACTGTGCTTTAAAAAGGTGCCCACAAATTTAATAATTATCATGACAAAGTTTCCACATTCTTGCCCAGATTCCAGGGTTTTCCTCTAAGCTGGCTGGCCGTACTGTAAAAGTTGGTCATAAATATCTGTCTTTGGTATAATAAAAGCAATGTTTATATTCTTGACAGAATGCATTTGTGAACTTACAGTCATTAGAGATGTAAACTGAAGGCAAGAAGATAACCTCTCTCCCAAATGTTCTATTTATTTCTGTAAAGTAATTTGTATGATTTATCTTATAGACTAAGGTTTATGGTTCACTTTGAACTCCAGGTTCTTAACTCAGCAATTGCCTGTTTGGGCTGAAGCGTATAAGTGATGGCATGACCCAAAGTGCTAGATGAAAGGAAAAAGACAAAAACAAGGCAGGCTTCTGGGATTTTAACCATCATTTCTATATTCCATTGACATCTCTGGGTTAAATATTTTCCTTTGGAGGCCAATATGATCATTCCATCTGTGTGCCATATCTCCTGGTGACGAGGCAGAGCACGGGCACCTCCAGTGAGCCACTCCAGGATGTGCCCAGCCAGGAATGCCAGGGGGTCAAATGCTGCCTTCAGTCAGAACTCCCAGTTTACAAATATCCACAAGTACTAAAGCAGCATCTATTTCATGATTCATGAAAGAAGAATTTGGTGGTGCTGCTGTGCTGGGCTGGGAAGGCCACACTTTTTAAAGCCCTCACTCTTTAAAGCCCACACTTTTTAAAGCCCTCACTCTTTAAAGCCCACACTTTTTAAAGCCCACACTTTTTAAAGCCCACACTTTTTAAACAGGGTCCTAAGTCTTGTTTGCAGGAGATAATATTTAATACTGAATAGACACAATCTTCCTGACTTTGCAAAGCCTGAAATGAATCTGTGAGCTGCCCCATTCATCCACCACCAGCCAGAGAAAGCTGTTGATGCAGCAGGAAAGCTCCTACAACGCTCAGGTTTGGGACAGATGGTCCAGAGCAGTGCTGGGGGTCTGCAAAGCTCAGCATTGAGCAGTGGCTGAAAAGGTGGAGCCACCCCAAGTTTCTGTTTGGTTCTGTATTTTTATCACCATTTTTAAAGCAATGTCTCATTCTGACACATTGTAAGAAGGCAGTGGATGTGCTGTGCTAAAATATTTAAGGTTGGTTTAACTCTGCCCACCCCTGAGTGTTTTTCTGTAAACAGGGGTGACACCTTCAGGGAATTGCTGGAGGCAGTGTAGGACCTGTTCCCACCATGCTGTGGGTGCTGAGTGCAGTTCCTGGGGAAATGTTTGCTTTCATTCAGCCCAAATTTTAGCAGATTCTTGGTAGAAGAATGTAATTAAACACAGCTCATTTCTCAGCATCTCTACCAGTGCCATCAGAAGGGATGAAGCAATTTCTCCACCACTTAGCCTGGCAAAAATGTAAGAGGCTCAAGTGTATATCATGACATTTATATATATATATTTTTAATAAGTGAAAAATCTGGAGTAGGAGGAAAATTATCATTCCCAGACCTGGCTGGAAGGTGGAGTTTATATTCTGTAGGAAACTTGGATTATTCAAACCATTTTTCATTCCAAATCAGTGTCAAAAAGTCACCTCTCCTCCAAGAACAGCTCATAAACTGGAAATTTTGAACATTTTCCATTGAGAAACATCTGAACAGGTCAATAATAGAATAAAATATATCACGTATAGATATGAAATACAGATATGAAATATATACCAAAATAAAGCCACGAAAGTCAAACTACTCATTTTGTTGCATTCCTCCTGCCTGTTCTCAGAGCAATGGGGTATCTTCATGTTTTCAAGATGATTAAAAACAAGAACAGCTGACTTTAGGCAGATTGTTGTGCTTTGAAAAACCGTCATGTGGATTTTTAGTTGTTCTGGGCAGCTCTAACACAGGAGAGTGAGATGGCTTTGAGAGTTACAAGTAAATTTAGGAATTATTTATAAAAGATGCTGGCTCAGCATGCATGGAAAGCGTTCAGCCACCAAACACACCCAGACTGCAGGGACAACCCCATCCTCTCTACAACTCTGCCATAATTTTAACACCAACACTTGTTTAGTTGTGATTTCATCTGGTGGCACTGGAACTTAATTCCAGTTGGGAACTGTCAGGGTGCCTGCAGAAATCCTTCCTGGATGCTGCAGGATTTGGCCCCTGGAAAAGGGAAAGATTAACAGGAAAAGATGCTCTTTGTACCAGATAGGCAGCAAGGCTGGAAGTTATTGAGGCCATTTAATCTCCTAATTGTTCTCTTATGAATTACCTGCCCTGCTGGGCACTTCTGCTGTTTAACCCAGCTGAATCTGATTTCTGAGAGTGAGGAAGAGCTGTGTGCTAAGTACTGCCCCTATTTTGGTGCATTTAGTTATCAATATGTGGAATTCTGTCCAGTCCTGGACATGAAAAATCCGTATCTTATCTGGCCTCTGCCAGGTCAACATTACTCACAATTCAGACACCATTTACTCTGCAGGGCTGAGACCCGTGTGATGCCTGGCTCTGACCAGTACTATTATTCACTTACTCTTGAGAACACTATAATTAATCAGAAATACATGTTAACACCCTGTCTTCTCTCCCCTGCCTCCATCAGAAGTCCCCACCAGCCACCCAGCTTCTGAAAACCACTGGATTAAGCCCTTACTGAAGTTAATGGGAAAAAGCTCAGCGGGAATTCATCATGCTGGGGGTCAGCCTTCTGCTTTTTCTTGTCTCCTGAGGTAGGCAGAAAGCCTGGAGAATGGGAGCAGGGTTAGGAGCTACCAGCTGCCTGTGTCTGGTGTTTGCTGTGCTGGATGTGGCCAATGTTTGCTGTGCAGAAGTGAAAGAGAAACTTCCCTGGAACTGGGCTAATTGGAGGCAGAGTTTGATATAAAAGCTGATGTCATGTCAATAAATTATTATATAGTACAATAAAGGCTGTGGAGGGAAGGTGGTAACACACAGTTCTTTGCAGGTATAAAAATTACCTTTGTTTTTTTTTGGTGAGAGACATCATCCACTGATATCAAAAATCATAGTTCAGAATTTTCCAACTGCTGTAGCAGCTAAGATGCCACTCAGTGATTAACAGGGCTGACGGGCTGACAAAAAGGTCACCTGCAGGCACCCCAGGGGCTCCTGGCTCAAGGACACCCATCCCTGCCCCAGGGATTGTCTCCCACCCAATTTCTTCAGCTCTAGCAGGGAAACCATCCCAAAGCAGGGGGTGACTGAGGCGCTCCCCCCTCAGGAACACGAGCTGTCCTGCCCACATTCCTCTCAGCACATGCATTTAACCTGAAACGTGGAAAATAAGAGGCAAGACCTGGCCCCAGCACCGGGTTGTTGGGAGCCGGTGCAGGCAGGAGCAGAGTGTACAATGGACCATCTGTTTCCCTCTGTTTTTATTCCCAGATTGGATCAGCAGGGCTAAAGGAAAAGAGAGAGAGATGGAGCACCAGTGCAGCAGCTCTGGCAAGGAGCATGGGCACTAGGGAAGGTGCAGAACTGAAACAACCTCTTATAGAGGCAAGTGAAATGGAGACAGTTCACCAGAAACCAGGAAAAATGAGAAATCCTCCAAAACACTGAGTGTTGCTCATTTTAGACAGCTGCTTTACCCCATCTCTGGATGATACCGAGTATTCTATAAACCCCAGGCTGCTTCTCAGAGATGGGGCTCTTTCTGCTGAAATTGCCCACTTGCCCTAAAATGTCTCTGAGCAGAGCTGCAGAAGGGCCCTGTCTGGATCTCAACACAGCAGGCTGTGACTTGGTGCTCCACATGGGAATAATTTCTTCAGTGTCAGGGAAACTACTGGTGGCCTTGCTGTTGAGCACATGATTAAATGCTTTGTTCTTTTAATCCTTGAATATATAAATAGTCACAGGTTGCAAGGTGGATGAGAATAAAAATGAGCAGGATTCAGAGCCTTCTATAGGGTTATCCTGCGCACCAGCAAAGCTTTGCTCTCTCCTGGGTCAGGCATGAAAATGCACATAATTCTGGCTGGAAAAGCACCTTTTTTGGGGTGGGGCAGGTACTTGCCGTTGCTCGGTGTATATTGGCTTTATTTCAGAGCTGTAAGGATGTGAGAGCTGGGCACCAAACGGGATTAACCTGCCTAGAGTTCTCGTTCCCCCATCAGAGCAGCTGGGTGGTCACCCAGGGGTGACCCTCGGGCCATCCCCCCGGCCCTTCCCCTGCTCCCACCCCACGGCGGTCCCTGCACCCGCCCCAAGCGCTGATAAGAGGGAGGCGGTCGCTGTTTTCTCTCTTCGGGGCTGACCCGCGGCTGACCCTGCTCCTGACAGGTCACGCTGCGAGGCTGGCGGGGTCCCCGTGCTGGCACTGGGGACACGGTGGGACAGGAGCACGGTGGGGCTGTCCCAGGCTCGGGGGATTTCGGTGTGTTTGCTGTGCAGTGCTGGGAATGGTTTGGGAAGCTGGGGATGGTTTGGGAAGCTGGGGATGGTTTGAGAAGCTGGGGATGGTTTGGGAAGCTGGGGATGGTTTGGGAAGATGGGAATGGTTTGGGAAGCTGGGAACAGTCTGGGAAGCTGGGAATGGTTTGGGAAGCTGGGAACGGTTTGGGAAGCTGGGGATGGTCTGGGAAGCTGGGGATGGTTTGGGAAGCTGGGGATGGTTTGGGAAGCTACTTGCTCCTGATGTGTCTCACAATGACATCAGCCAGCTCTTGTGTTCTAGGATGAATCCCACCAGGGCACAGAGACATTGGGATCCAGCTGGAGAAGGAAGTTCACAGTCAACTGGGAGTCTCATTCTCACAATCAGGGTCCTCCAGCTCATGCCTTTGGGACTCCCAGAGCCTGTAACTGGTGTTGAAGACCTAAGTGAAGAAAGCATTAAACATCTCTGCTTGGTCTATGTCCCTGTTTGGACCTTCCCCATCCACGTGTGTATGTTACTGGCATCCTGCAGCCTCCCCCAAGCACTCACCCCTCTTTGAGGGGTATTTTAAGCTAAAAAAAACCCCACTAGGTCACAAAATCCTGGCAGAAACCATTAATTCTGGATCTCAGCAGGCATCTGGCTGCACCCAGAGGGTGAGGCTGGGTGGGAGCCTGTGGGGCACAAGGTTGGACCCTACAGAAAATTCCTGCCCAAAGTGGAGGCAGGACCCCCCAGTGTTGTAGGAGAACCCCAACACCTCCCCTGGGACCAGGGAGAAGGGCCCTTCACTCTGTCTCAGCCCCATGAACCCTCCCTCTGGACCTCCCCCTTCTCAACACCTTCGAATGCCTGAAACATCAGACATCACCATTTCAAGCTCTTCTTGGCAGCCACAAGGTATAAAAGATGATAACAAATAAAAGCTGAGATAATTGCACAATCACACAACTCCAGGAGTAGTGGAAAAGAAAAAAAAAAAAGAGAGAAATACTTGTTGCAAGATGTGGGGTTTTATCATCAGAGCTGGAATCGTTATCATTAAAAGCAAATATTGCAGAGCAGAAATATCTCTGTTATAAAGTCAGCTGGGAATTTTGGCCTAAAAATACCTGGTATTTCTCTTAGCTGTGCCATAGGAGAACCTCTGGACCGGAGCTGTAAATGTGAGGTGTGTGAGGTGCCCGATAAACAAATAATATCAATATCCCCTTTGTGATATTTATACCCTGCATAATACAACAGAAATTAAAGTCTTGGCAAAAGAGGGTGAGGATGCATAAAGAGAATATAAAACGTGGAGAAGAACTTACTGGGAGAGACATGAGTGAATACAGAGTGTTTTATCATTAATATCGTTCCTCTTAGAGACACAGACTATTTAAATATGTATTTTGAATGCAGCCAAAAAATATAAAGGTGACATAGCAAAGTGATTTTAAATAAACAAGTAATAATAAATAGCTTGAATATATCAACAATGAAAGCACAACAAAAAGGCTCATATAAATGAAGGTATTGATGGCAGAAATGCATTTTGCACAATGGTAAATATAATAGAAATGCTAACACTTATTAGTAGCATAGAAAGATTTGCAGGAATACTGTTGGGGGGCCAGAAGGTTATTCATTTCAGAGCTTTTGACTGTCAAACTCCTTCAGAAAAATTACACACTTTCATTTCAGCTCCTGAAAATTACATACGCTTTCTTTTTTTCCCTAAAAAATAATCTCATTCATGTTTTCTGAAATGGTTTTTTCCTGTAAGTGCTTCAAACAAACTTTCACAAATAATCCCTCGTTTTGGCTTGTATTGCTCTAATAAATCACTGAAGCAACACTCTAAATTATTAGAATCAGTTGACTCAAGGAGTTCAACATTTAGAATTGAGATAAGAACAAAAAGTCACCAAAGGCAACTTTGAGTCCAAGAGCAGAACCAAGGAAAATCTGTAAAGGCAGTGTGGAGTTAATGGAAACACCACTTGAAATATTTACTTTGTCACTTAACAGCATATTCCCTATAGTTTTTTTGCATGTCCAGATAAATACCAACCTCTGTGCCTAACGACCTTTTCCAGAGCTTATCTCCTCCAGCAACCCTGTGTCCTTGGATCTCTGATCCTGCTGCCTTTAGACCCTCTCTGGACACTCCTGTGTGTGCTGTGGGAGGGCAGGGGACTGTCCTGCCTCTCCCAGGATTGCACCCATGGCCACTCCAGCTGGATCCAGCCCAGGGAGCCCCAGCCCTTGGAGCTGGGATGATGGGAGGCAGCTGGGCAGGGCACAGTGGGGTGACCCCGGGGTCTGCCTGCTCCTTGCTCCCCTCCATCCCTGGGCTGCCTCTGGAGGGAGGAGAAGCTGTGTCAGGCAGCTGCTGGCAGCGGGGCTGCTCCTCTCCTGCTGAGCCACCCCACGTGAGCTCCAGGTGGGTGCTCAGCCCTGCATTTTGCCCGAGGAGTGGTTTCTCCCAGCCATATCCTTTCATGACCCCCTTTCCAAGGCTTCCCCCGCACCCAGGAACATGTGCATCCCTGCTTGGGGCTGGGGAGAAACCCACGGATTTATTTGAACCAGATCGAGAGGGTGTGAGTGGATTAGGGGAGGATGTAACGAGGCTCTGCTCAGGCTGCAGCTGTCCTTCATATGGGACACTATGGAAAATGCAAGAGCCTGTTCCTCCCTGTTCCTGCCTTTGGCCCATCCCAAAAATGATTCAGCTGGAGGTACCCATGGAAACCTCACAGCCCTGAGGGTGGTAGGTACCCATCATACCCTCTGCACTACTCTGACTCCAAGAAACCTAACCCAGCATCGTCTCCTGGCATCTGGGAAGCCTGAACCCATATTTTTTCCTGCCCTCTGCTTTTTATAAATTAGTTCCCACCATCAAAATATGTTTTCAGAACTTTCCAAACACTTTATTTATCCAAAGGATCATGCAGGAATAATCAATCCCTTAAGCATGTGGTTTCTTTTGATTTCTTTTCAGTATTTTCCCCCCCCCTTCTAATCTGGAAACCTGTTGGGGAACCAGCAGGAGATGTGTATGATACTGAGCAACTTCATTTATGGGGCTTATTCAGTAAAAGCTCTTCCAAATGCATCCTGCTGGTAGAGGCCAAGCAAGGAGAGAAAAAGAAGGGAAGGAGGCTGGGCAGGGAAGAGATGTTCATCTGAGATGGTGGGTTGAGAACAGGCATGGACTTGGAGAAGTTGTGGCCATCAAATGTGGCTGAGGACAGGGGCTGGGCACGGGCAAGGAGAAGGTGAAAGGTGAGCACTGGGAGGGACACACAGGCAGAAGGGTGGGGAGGAAATCACTGAGTGATAACAGGATTTTCCATTACAGTCCTGGTGCACACAGTGTGGAGTGAAATGATACTTAAAGCATTGGAGACTCCATGGATGGGGCAGGTCTTTGGTCCACAGCGAACGTGGCTGCTCATGCTGGGTGAGCTCATGCAATTTTTCTGCCAAAGTTGTACAAAAACAGCTCTATTGTGATGACAGCACCTTTTTTTCCCCCCCAAATTTAGCTGATTTAACTTCAAAAGTAGATTAGGAGAAGCCAGGAAAATGCCATGGAATGAGCATCCATACCAGGTGTTTGTCATTTCAGATGAAATGAACATCAGGGATTATGCTGGTATGGTGTTAAAAAAAAGTCCCTTCTTGGGACTGTGGGTTGTGGTCTTTCCACCTTGAGGAGATGGAAATGCTTCTTAAAATCTTGTCCCAGCTGAGCCACTGTGTATCTGACCCAGTGTCACCCTGGGCAATGGGACTGCTGCACATCCAGCCCTGCTCCAGCACATCATCCTGCCTCATCCTGTCACATTATTTGGCTGTACTTGGGCAGGATCCATCAGCCCAACACATTTGAAGGTTAAAAATCAAAAGTTCCACCCATTCTCTCTAGCTCAAGGGCTTTCACCCCGTTTTCTTGGAAGGTCGATCTCGGTCAAACGACTCCCATTCAGCCGTAAAATAAATACGTGTGTAAATCGACGGGGCACACTTCAGACTTTGAACCGCAGAGCCGGGGAGCCCGGACCGGTGTTTTCACAAGCTCACGATTGAGCTCTAGCCCTTTGTAAACTTTTAGTGGATTGCCTTGGACGTGGCAGGAGCAAACAGTCTGCCTCAGCAATTGCAAACACGCGGGGAGGCTGCGGCGGAGGCCGGGGAGCCGTGCATGGCACCGCCAGACACGGGGCCGGTGACTCACGCCCTCCCCCGGCCATAAACCCCGAGGGACTGGTAGGAATTGCATCCTGGAGGGGCTGGGACGGCGATTGGAGCCTTGGGAGCAGCTCCACCGAGAGGGCATCTGAGTGACGCTGTTGCTCCCCGCTGCCTTATTGACCGCTTAAATCCTCTGCAGATCAAAGCCGGGCTGAGAGTTTCTTCCTAATGCTGCTTGAACTACACTGACCTTTTCCTCTGGAACCGCTGTTAACTCCTGCCCATTACTCATTGTAAACAAAAGGGAGATCCAAAGGGTTTCCAACGGCCGAGATGGATGGGAAATGTTAGGAAGCTGGTGAAGGATGCTCAGGCAGATGACATGATTTAGGGAAAGCAAGGAATTCAGACCCATACGGGCTGGCAGCCCCACTCCCCATTGTGGCACCTTTAACTTTGTCCGTGTCTCATGCAGAAATGGCTTAGAAACTGTGATGAGCTAAAATGCTGGAGTGGCTCAAATATGAACTTTATAACTCAGTTGTGGGTCCGACGGGAGGGCGATCCCAGCCCTGCTGAGCACATGCCAGTGCCCATGGCATGGTTTGCAGCTACAGCCAACAAAATCATGCCATCACGCGGGAGGGACCTTGAACTCTGGGGCAGCTCTGCTTGGAGCTTTGAACTTCGTGGCTTGTCTCTGCTTCCAACACAAATGTTGTGCTGCCATATGGATACTTGGCACTGCGGTTTATCTTCTGCTTTCATATCTTATCCTCTTTGGGAAGTCCTCTGGTAATACCTCACATGCTCTTTTCATTGGAAAGACCATGTGTACAGGCTTGCAAAGACATTAAACCCCATCATGATCCATTACTCGTGTCATAAAAATGTCTTTTTTCACATAATGCATCAGAAATATCTGTTTAAACTTCAGGGATGTTTCTGCACAGGCTGCAGAGGGGAGGAACAGCAATGGACACAACTCCCCATACATGAGTCCGTGGTCATCCTGCAGCATGGAGGTGGCAGCTGCTGATGGACAGCAGCCACAGCCAGTCCTGGGCTGGGACTCAGATTCTCCTGAGCTTTCCTAGTCATCAGAAAAGTGCTGGTAACAGACAGTGGGATGGGTTTTGTGTGCTGTGGCTTCTCAGGTTCATATTCAGAATTTTGACTTATCTGATCAATTCTTCACCCTCTCCAGTGAACTGATGTCGAGCTGAGCCTGGCAGGCCGGGCTCCTGCCTGTTTGTCCTGCCTGCAAAGTCTTGATGCAGGAGTACTGGGGGTGACCTCCTGGAGCGAGCACCCTTCTCCTGGCCACCTCCAGCAACCCTGCTTCCCGGTTTGGATTTAAGCAGGCTGTGTCTTTCCCTGGCCATAACCCCCACCCACCGCCTGGCCGAGCCCTTTACCTGCCCTGCCCGGACACAAAGGCGCGGGCGGGGTGTGACCCGGGACCAGCGATGGCCGGTGATAACGTGGAGCGCTCTCGCCGCGCTCACCCGCCAGCAGCCCAGCGGCCCCGGCCGGGAGCTACCCCGAGCCCGGGCACGCTGCTCCACCCGGCCCCTCGTGGATAAAGATCAATTAATATCTGACTTTTCCCCATTCCCTCCCTACTGCATGCTGGCCCTTGGTCCAGGAATTCCCCCCTGGCTGCCCATGGAGTGTGCTGGAAACCCTCAGGAAAATGCTTTTGAAACATCTCCGCCTGGGCAACCTCAGGGCTGTGAGGATTTTTGGCATTAGTTCCTGGGGATTTAGATTATTTGGGAGCCGCAGGTCCTGGTCCGGTACAGCGGGAAGGACGATTCTCTGTGCGAGGCTGGATAGTTTGGTAACTCCTTCCTGTTGTGGCTTGTTTTAATGGAGCTACACGCATGGGATGGGGAAGGAGAAGAGGGGTAATAACCATCCCACCGTGAAATGAGAGGGTTTGACATCATTCAGCACTGCAGCTGCTCCCTGTGAGCTTCTGCGGTGCCATTTATGGGGGGAAACTAAAATTGCTGCAGCAATTTCACCGAGTCAGGGGCAAGACGGATGAAACTCATGAACACGGAAAGCAAGAGCCCGATTTTGCTTTGGGAAGCCCGAGTTTTGCAGGGAACATGGAGAGTTCAGCTTTCTCCTGAGGATTTGGGGTTTGTGTCTGTCGGGCACACAGTGACCTCTGCTGTCCTTGCCCCCAGCAGACCCCAACCCGGCAGGGGACGGCAGGTGGACACGTATTTTATGGGAAATAGGAGGCGGGATTGTTGGCTGGTCAGTGCCGGATTAATCGCGCGCTCGGCCCAGCCATTCTGTAGTGCCATCTTCAGGCAAAGCCTCACTATTGCTGAGATCAAAGAGCCGAGCGCGGCACCCGCCCGGCAGCGCTGCCTCCCTCTGCCGTGCCCAGCCCGGGAAGGGCTTTGGGGTCCGCACAGGGCAGGGCTCAAGGTCAGCAGGGACTTTCCAAGGACCTGGTGATGGCCATAATGTCTCTTGCTTGAGATTAGATGAGAAGTTTTTTTCCAGCTAGCTGGAAGCTGGAGTAATGTCAGTATTGTTTCTGAAAAAGGGATTTAGCAATAAAAAGCTGCCTGTGGGGTCCTGTCTAGAAAGGGGATGGTAGACAGGACTGAGGTTTCCCATTCTGCTGCCTCCATTCTGCTGAATGGGATCCAAGGGATGGGATGGGGGGCTGGGGAGGATGCAGCCCTGCCTGGGCTCCAGGGACAGCAGCCTTCAACCCCTGAAACACTTTTTATTGCACCTCGCTTCTCTCAGACCGCTCCCAGGAATATTTGCTGGTGTGCTTTAGTGCTGCAGGTCTGGCTGCACAGCCTGGATGGCCGGGAATGATCTCTGCTCCCTGAGGGACCTCCGAGGCTCTGGAGCCGGCAGGGGCTGTGTGGAGCAGCCACTCCACAACCTGGCACGCACATGCTGGGAGCAGCATCCCCACTGTGCATGGAAGCAGCACACGGAGCTGAAGATTCCAGCTCCTGGGGGGAGGGGGGGGGCTCCCCAAAGTTTCCAGGGCTCTGGTACTCTCGTGTCTTAAAGCTGTGACCAGTTTTGCAGGCTTAGGGATGCAGGATGAGGAAGGCTCCAGCCTGCCCTGCCTGCTGCACACATCTGGCACAGACATGGAGCCGATCCTGCAAGCTGCTGCTCGCGTTCCTCTTCCGCTCGAGGGCTTTTCAAAGACCAGGCTTCCTCCAGCTGATTTACAGCGCTTTTTAGAGCAAAGGGGCGATTCCAGAGAAGCCACCAATTATGTTGATGAAGAGCCTGACAGTAAACAGTGTCTCTTCTCCCTCTAAAAGAAAAAGACACGGAGGGAATTCAGCATCTTCCCAACATCAAAGCTAATAACAGAAGTGAAGTGAGATTCTGACCTTTAACAGCCAGCCTGTTAGTGTGGATTATATCATGTCAGCAGCCATCTGCAATATAAACTATACCTGGCTTTGATGAGACCTCTTATAGACCTTTAAAGGGGTGGAAATACTGCACAGCTTTCTGCAGAGAGGAAACCACTGGAATACCAAGGCTTTAGCTCTGCGGCACATGAGATGAGTGTGTCCTGCTGGATTGTCAGGGCTGCTGGGATCCTCACACAGATCTGTCTGGGATGCTGGAGCCAGAGCAGGTTGTAGCTATGCCTGCCGGTCTCAAGGTTCAGAAATTATGGAGTTTTTGGGCCTCTGTCACCTCCTGGGCCATTTCCTGAGAGCAGAATGAGGTTGTGTCCCTGCTCTCACATGGAGAGATTTGGATATCTGGAGACTGTAAGGGTTTGTCAACTCTCTAGACAAGTCTGTTTGCCAGCCAGCAGCATTCATCCCTATTTTTTAAATTTTTTTTTTTATTTCTTCTTTTTTTCCACCCAAAATGCCACCCTTCAGATGCTTTGGGGATGGAGAGGCACCAGATATTCAGCATCCATCTCCCTGCAGTGTTGTCTCTGAATCCATCAGGTGCTGCAGTAAACCTGAAGTCCAAACCCAGCATTCTCCCCGCCCTGTTCTTTCTGGGCACTGCTTTGTAATCCTGGCAGCACAGGGCTCAGTGATGGGGCATCCTGGCACTGCTCTAGTGCAGTAAACAGGGTGTAAAAAGTCTGAATTGAAGCCTGGGGGGACATAAGGGAAGGGATTGCAGGAGATGGTGCCAGGAATTTTCCTTCCACACAGAAGCATCTCAGGTGATAGCCATTGCTCCCCAAAGAAGATCCAGAAACAGCAGGTCTGATGGAGCCACAGAACATCACTGAGATGATGTAATTTCCTAATATGTTGAAATATCTCACCAATTTCTCAGGAGGCTTATCCCTAGAAAGGAAGTTTTCTTAGCCATATCAGGTAGAAAAGAAAAATGGAGGAATGAAAAAAGTCATCATTACTCTGACACCTGGAGATAACATTCAAAGCTAAGTGTTGGGCAGGATAACTCTGCTCCTAAACAAAGCTGATTTATGGGGAAAACTCATCCATTTACAGCCCATAAGTTAAGGGCTCAGGCTCTGTGCACAGAGGTGCTTCAGTCATCAAGGAATATGGTAATAATGTTTTATGGAAATGTCTAAGACTTCCTCTCCACAGGGCCCTGGCCATTGCTGTTATGAAATACACAATGTTTTAGCATCTCGATGTCCTACACATTGAGCCATAAAGACAAACATGAGTGATCTTGTGTCTTCTGGGGCTTTATGGCGTTATAAAATATGTTTTATGTTCCAATCAGCAGTGACAATTTATGAACAGAGAGGCTTGAAAAGATGTAACATCAGACTATGTATTTTAATATAGTTTGAGAGAACTGTAATGCCTTGAATGACATTTGCTCTCAGCACACACGGAAAATGAATAGTAATGCAGTGGAGATTGATGGTTTATTTCATCACGAGGGGTCTTCTGTGCAAAGAGTTTTATGAACGTTATAGACAATAACTAGTTGGCTTAAGGAAGAGGATTTATTGGCCGTGTGGCTACCTTCTCCTGGAGTGCTCACATTTTCTCAGTGTCTTGTTTGTGAAATTTGTTAGCATCACTTCCAGGAGGTTTGTTTTTTGGGTTTTTTTTTCCTGCCTGTAAGTATTCAAATTAGAGCTGGAGATAGACACCAACCATTTTTATTAATGTTTCATTTTATTTACACAATGTATCAGTTATAAGAAGATGTTATGGAGTAATGCTAAAATGATCTATTTTATATGCAACTCCTCTGGGGAATGAAAATAAAGCTGCTCAGAAGTGGAAGCAACATGGGTGTCAGACAAGAGCTAGAATATGCTCTTTGTGGAGCATTGGTCACATTTAAACATCCTGTTCTTAAGATTATGCTGAGAATTTATTGCTAGTCCTGGATTTTTTGTGAGTTCAGCATGTTTTGGTAAAAAACCCTCAACTCTTCTGTTGTAATTCATCTTTGGTTATGCATTGCTGCAGAGGATGATGTCCAAAAGGATGTGCAGGCTGGCAGTGGCTTAGGGGATTGACTCTGCCAATAAAAGGCAGCTGTTGAGCCTGCAGTGACCAGCCTGTGCTTTGACTCCTGTGCCCAAAATCTGGGATTTTTTACCCAGGTGTGGTGAAATTTTCCCATTTCACACCTGTTCATCTTTTTCCTGCCATTTACTTGTGCCCAAACCACTAGCCAACACCATTTCCAAGAGTCCTGTGACAAAAGAAGTCATCCTCATCCCCAGTCTCATATTAAATTACGTCCTTTAGCAGGGAAAATTTGGAAAATGTGTTTCTTTAAAGCTTCCTTCTGAGAAAGCAGGGAGAAAGGTGACAGCATTGAGCTTTTGGGGATCCTCTGAAAGGACCAGCTGTGATTTGTGGAGTGCTGGGCACTGCAGATATAATTTTTTAGTTTGCAGTGAAGCAGGGGAGAAGGTGACTGGTTTCCATGGAGGAGAGAGGGTTTGGATGCTGGTGGGCCATTGCACAAGCAGAGGGAGCAGTGTGGTTTTTGTCCTCCTGCTGTTGGAGCAAGAAGCTGAGGATGGCCATGACCAGCCTCATCACAGGCCTGCCCTGGTTGTCACCTCTGATGCATTTACGTGAAACTTCCAGCACCAGTTGCAGATTGATTCTTCCAGATCAGTGGGGAATTGTGTCAGGAATCAAAGAAGAGAATCCCAGCCCTGTGATAAGGGCAGCATTTCAGGCACTGAGGGGTTTTAGGCAACAATGGGCTGGGTCGACATCTTCACAGGAGAAAGGTGTCCACGAAACACCAAAGGGCTGAGATGTCACAGTGAGACCCTGGTGTCCCCTCAAGGCAATGCCAAAGGTGAACATTTCACCCCTTAATGTCCCCCTTGTTGTACCTCCTGATTTATTTTTACTCTCAAAGTTTTATTAATGCTGTTGACTCTCCTGTGCTTAGTACTGGCCCCACCACAGTAATTAAGCATTAGCTAATATCTGCTCATTGAAAACCATAGGAGAGCTTTATTATTGGGCAGGAAAAGGCTTCATTGATTTAGAAGACAGTTCAGGTGGTAATTTCCATGCCACCTTAAAAATCACTGCAAAGTGATCTCTAGAAGGTAATAAACAAGATGCAAAATCACCATGATAGCATAAATCACCTTGAACTCACTTGATAAGGACTGTGCCATGGATCCATCCAAGGGAATTGCTTTGTAATGCAGTATCAATGTCCCATTATTTTAAAGTGTTACCGAAGTTATAGAGAAAGTGGGATTCTTTATAGGATATGTGGGATTTTATTAAGCCCTTATGTGTGGAGACGAATGGGGGTGCATGGGTGGAGGTAGCAGTGGTGGCATCTGCCAAGAGTGATCAGTTTGTCCTTCCAAACCTCTGTCCCCTGAGTCCCCCCCATACAAGAGCCTGTCCTTAAAACCAGGGCAGGAAAAGCTGAACCAGAGAAAATAATCCTGGACAACAATCCTCTGGCTGCAGAGCCCAGCACTGACAGGGAAAGGGCTGTGGAAGCACCTCCTTTCCTACTGCCTGCCTTGGGTGCTCACAGTGCAGCCCCAGCTCCCGGGATGTCATGAGGAGTTAGGAGCAGGGGAGATGGATTAGGCCCTTCTGGCTGGCAGGCCATGAATTATGTGTGAGCTCTACATCCAGCCATTCATTAGAGATTTACCAGCTGCTTTTTTTGCCTAAATATTTGCTTAAAACCCTCAGCATATTTCATTCCATAGATTATTTTTTCCTACCAGTTATGAATCAGGCTAAAAGCGTTTTAGAAAGAAAACACACTTTGCTGAAGTCAGATATTGCATTCAGTCAAGATCCATGAGAAATGTAAGACCAGTTGGAAATGTGAAGGGGGTTGTTCCAAATTTTGACTGGGACCAGTGACTGGGACAGAGTCAGCTGGGACAGATACAGAGGGAGTAGAGATGAGCTCATTTCTGCAATTTTCAGGCTCTTCTACTCAATGCCAATCAGTAGGAAAAATTTTAATTATCATTTTTATTTTCACTGTGTAATTTTTCCTTTTCAGTGGTCTAAGCCAATTTTTCTGCCATTCCTCCACAAGGATTTAGTAAATTTTGCTGCCAGTCTGGGAACCCTTCTCCAGCAGCATTGATGCCCATCTTTCCTTGAGAAGGGTCTGTTGAAGGCAGTTGTATTGACCCAAATTGTGGTTGGAATCACTGTAATCAGGGATATGGGAAGGCTGCTCCATTTTATATTTCTATTTATATGTCTATTTATTTTTGTTTCTGTTACAAAGTTAAAGTTTCAAACTTGCTCTGAAGTCCTCAATTCAGCCCAGCAGTGGCAAACAAACTTGTATGAGGTTGAAAAACCTGTGCATCTGTCTCCACTCTCCTTGGAAATTTCTGAACAGAGCAAAGTTTGCAGCAATGTTTAGTTTAATCTGATTTTAAATTATTTCAGGATAATTAGATTAGTAAATAGACGTTTTTCTTTTTACTACAGCCTGAATTTTTATGCCATTCCTGCACAATGAAAAGAAATGGATACAAGTCAGAGAAGCTCCAAATTCCCAATAAAAACTTCCAGAATTTGCATCCAAATTCAGGACTGGTTTCCAGACTCGATGAGGAACCAGACTTTCCTCTCATGTAAGTCAACACAACCATCAGACAATGAAGCTACATGAATTAATTTGTGGAGCAATGCCAATCCTCCTGCAGTAAGGGAACTGGTACCAGCGTGTGCTGCAGGAGCTTTCCCAACTCAAACCAGCTGCAAATCTGCTCTAAGTGTTTTTTTTTTTTTTTTTTTTCTTACAGGTCCTTAATCCACTGGGTTAAAGCTTTACAGTGAACAGAGTACTGAGCAGGACAGACCAGCACTTCAGATTGCAGCTGCTAAAGGCAGTCATCCCACTCATCCCAGTGTTTGAAATAAATCCTTACACGGGGATCTTAAAGAGCTGAACTAACTCCCCAAAGCATTAATGGGTGTTAAGTGGTGTGCTGAGATAAGACTACATCCCATTGTTAGGAGTGACCGATGGAGCTCAGGGGTCAAGTGAAATTGGGCTTATCTGCTGGCAATTCAGCCTTTTTTCTTCCTGTGTTTGCTGTCTAGAATTTTCTTCTGGGGGAGAAAAAAAAAAAAGGGGAAAAGGAAAGTGTAAAGCAGCTCATATTTTAATCAGGAGTCAAGAGGAAGATTCTGCGGGGCAGATGAAAGACAGACACAGCACTTTGTGTGGAAAGGCCAGGAGATGCCTCCCTGCATTGTGAAATCCTTGGGACCATCGAATATCCCAGGGAAGGCAGAGCTCCCTTCATGAAGGAAACAGTGCAGGAGAAATCCTTTTCCTATTAAACACGAGCAGACAGAAGTCTCCTCATTACCTTCTTTAGTGCACAGGAGCTGGCACCTGAACCTGACAAATTTCCTGCTGCCTCCTGGATGGCTGAAACTCCCAAGGATGGTGTGGTCAGTCTCTGGATATGGCTTCAGCTCTGGAAAATCAAGGACAGAGCAGCAATCCGGAGAAAAGCTCTGTTTTCCCACACTTTGCTGGCCTCAAGGGGTTTTGTAGCTGTTGCCAATGTGTTTTGGAGTGAACTGGGTGGGTGGGATCAAGTCCTCAGTTCTGGAATGGACTCACTGTTCTTGGCACAGCAAAGCCCATTCTTGCCACCTGGGATATTCGCCCAAGATTTGATTCAAAGGTTGATGCAACCAGGGAGAGGTGACATTCTTATGTACTGGGATAGGTCCCAGCACATCCATTTCATGAAGCTTTCAGAGTGAGCAGTGGGAATGGTCTGGGTCTGCCTTACCCAAGGGCACCTTCACTGCTGAGCACCTTACCACTGAGATGACATCAGAAGAAATGCCCATTAAAAATAAATATCTATAATTTCTGCTTTTTTGGAAAGGGATTTTTTTTTTTTTAATGAGGAACTTGAAGTCACAAGTGAAACCAGCAGCTGAACTCTTTATTGTGGTTCTCATGACAAAAGCCTGAGGGGTTTTGATCACTGTGAAATGGTTCAGACTGCTGGGCTGCACACAAACTCTTTTAAATAATCCTCCCTGGTTTCTCAAGCTTTGCAGCCTTTCTGAAACCTAAATCAGCATTTAGCTGGCTGGGCAAATTCCCAATCCCACTGGGGTCAAGGGATGCTGTGCACTCACCTGCAGCAGTACCAGGATCTCATCTCCCTGTATTCTGCTCTGTTTCCCTGCTGGCCACCAAACCAGAAGGTTCCTAGATTTGTCATGACCACAGAAATTAATTTTAACATGAGTGGTCTAATTCCACACTACCAGAGCTGGGGTTTGAGATGTAAATGCAACCCTCTGAGTTCTTGACTCTGACCCACTTTCTGCCTAGGGCACAGCAGGAAGGTAACAGCTCCATCCCTCTCTCACTAGAATCAGATGGATCCCTATAAAACATTATTGGAAGGCTAGAACAATTCAGTGTATTCTTCCCTGTGCATTAAAATACAATATCCATTTACAGTGGCAAAGAACAGGTCTCTCCAACACAGTGTATTAAAACAATTTGTTAATAAATCTGCAGGAGCCCAGGATTTCCCTGCATCTCTCCAATTTCAGCAGTGAGGGAACCCTGGAGTGTTGCAAAGCTGGGTAGGGAGGCTTTTACTGAGCTATCAAGTCTGAGAGCAGGAATAAAAATGTATATTTTCCTTCCTTCTGATTAATAGTTCCAGTCAACATCAGCTAACTTATTCCTATTGACAGATCTATGAAATACTTGCAGAATCAACAGCCATAAAGTGGATGGCAAAGCACTGGCACCATAAAGCCGTAACGTCCGTGTCTATTGCAATCAAGGCTTTTAAAACCTAATTACTTCTGGGTGACATCAGTCATATATTTTCGTGTGAAATTACAGTGGCATGCAAGTGCCCAGCAAAATAAAAGAAAACAAATGATGCCCTATAATAACAGAGAAGTGAACTGTCATTTTTAATCTGGCATGAAAGCTCCAACTGATGAAGCTTAATACAACTTGTTAAAACACCTAACAAGTGAGGAAGTGATTAAGTGTTGTCCTTTTGCCTCTGGGAAATGGGATCTGCTCTCAGCAAGCACAGAGTGACTGAGATAGCCCTTTGGAGCTGATTGAGCTGCACATAAAGTAACTTCTAATGATCTCAGTCCACTTTGAGCCATAAAGATTTAGAAGGGACAATATTTTAGAAATGATCAAGTTCCACTCTTTTTATTAGTGAGGATAAAACACCTTTGTGGAGGAAATTAAACAGAATAAATTGCTGAAGCCTTCTGCAGCTTCCCTCGTTTAGTGGTGTCAGAAGAGCACAGCAGACACCAGCCTGGAGCAGGAGCTCATCCACAGCAGAGGGCACTGAGGAGGGAACCTGCCTTTTGCTTCCAAGGAGTTTCCAGGCTGTTTGTGTGGTAAAATCCTCTGGAACAACTCCATTCATCTGATGCTTTTAGAGAAGGGAGTGAAGACACCTGGCAGCCCCCAGGTCCATCACTTCACTGCGTGCCTGTGTTGTCTCCATTCCTGTGGGGAGATGAAGGACTCGGGAACAGCAGTGGGGTTTGGGGCTGGGCAGGGCAGACAGAGCCTCTGGCTGTCCAGGATCCCTCTGCAGCCCTGGTGATGGATGAGCATCCTTTGGAGCAGCACTGAGAGAGCTCCAGGGATGCACTGCTCTGTTCTCCAAATTCCTGCCTTTCTGCCAAGTCACCTCCAGCACTAATCCCTCCTCAGGGACAAACCCGCTGAAGTTCCCAGTTCCTGCAGTGGAGCATGGCAGAACCTGCTACAGTTTGTGCTTCTGGCTTTTATTAAGGACACGTTTTTCAGGAGATGTTTCTTTTATGGTGCTTAAATTAAGTTTTCAAGGTTAATTGTCCAATTTGATGACTTTGGTTCAATAAATAATTCAGAGACAGTTTACGTCCTCCCATGTAAAGATGCCTACTGAGGTTACAGTCGCAGCCAGGCACTTCCTCTGATGTGCTATTAGCTAATGTGCTGGAGGTTTTTCCACTTCAGTTTGGAAGCATTTATGCTCTTTGAGAGGAAATTTGAATGGAACTGAAGTTCAGTGGAAGGGATAATAGTGAAGACAGCCAAAGTCACCAAGCTATCGATAAAGTCATTGCCGATGTCCATTGTCCAGTGATTTTCCTGTTGTCATCCACCAAACAGCAATAGCACAGCAATAATTTTAGGTCTTAATAACAACTTCAGTTCAGCAGGTCAAATTCAGACGTCTTTACATGCTCTTTGGGGACTCATCCTAGAGCAGCTCACTCAGACAAACCTTTTTTTCTGAGGCTCTGAATCTGTGAGACTCTGAGCTGATAGAGGTGCCATTAGAAATTTCCCTGCTAAACTGCTGTGTGGGATAGATGAAGTTGCTTTTCTTAGTCACATTTTTATAGCTCTCTTGCAAACCAACTACAAGACTGGTTTTCCTATTGGCTGTGTATAATGGGATCATAACCCTGCTGGGAGTCCCAGGTATCAATACAAAAAAACCTCTATAAATCATAAATATTCCTGTGGTGTGTTAGTGTGAGTTCCAGGGCTGGGAAGTCCCAAGGGAGGGTTGCTGGGAATGGTGTTTGCTCCTACCCCAGGGACCTGGAACTGACAAAAGAGAGGAATACTGCTTCTGTTACCAACATTGGAGAAATCTTAGGGGACCAATCAGTTAATATCCCTATCATGCTACCAATAAATAAAGCAAAAGATTTGCAGTGCTCACTTAACACCATCTTCTCCCTGTTAGTCAAACTCCACAGTGAGCTAGCAGCATCAGATTTTCAGCAAACCCACATCCCCAGTGCCTATAGGTGCTTGGCAATCTCCAAACCCATTGTCCCCCTCCAGCACCAGTGCAGGGCAGTGGCACCACACTCCCCAAAGTGTCAGTGGGTCACGGTGCATTCAGGTGAGAGCTGGAGCTGGATCAGCCCTGCTGCTGACACTGCAATGCAGCTCCAATGCAGAGCTCCTGGCAGAGGGACATTGATTCAATGGTACAGTTGCTGTCCTTTAAGCAGAGGTCACATTGCAGGGCTGGCTCTGCCTGTGTGTACCCAGAGAGGGTGGCTGGACCAGGAGTTTGAGTTAGAGAGAGATGCTGTGCCTGGTGTTGGTGCCAGGGTTGGGGACGTGTGCTGGGATGGAGCCCGTGGTCCATTCACCCTGTGCTGGGGATGCAGAGCTCTCCCAGAGCACAGAGGGCACAGGTATCCCCTCACCCTGCAAGGACTGGGGGCTCAGCACAGCAAAATCTGGTACCTAGAAGATGCTATTTCCACAGCTGTCTGCTTACCCCATCACCTATTTTCATACTCATGGATTAAAAATACAATCTGAATTTCGCCTGCTAGAGCAAATTGTGGCTACAAATATTCTCACTTAAAAAAAAAAAAAAGAGAAAGCAGTTATTGGCAACCTGGCTCAGAGCTGAGCAGGGCTTGCAGAGCAGCAGACTGTGAGGTTTGTTACCGGCAATGTATTCAGAAGGCATCTGATCAAAGCTATAAAAGGGGAAAAAAATCATCAAGGCAACATTGTAAAAGATGATAGTTGTTAAATCTAATTTCAATACTCTGTGTGCATAACCTCTAACTCGGAGGCATCTAAGCATTCCAGACATGGCCGATGCATTGTAATTTTTGCATCGTTTCACATTACTCACAAGGTGCATTAGATGGACACTGAAGGATGAATTATTCTTTTCAGCAAAACATTTTTGTGGAGTAAGTAAATTTATCTTGCAGGGAGAGTAAAAGGAAGAAATATGGCATTAAAATGTGCAGATCTGAGTTGAACACATCTCTCTTTTACAGGGAAACCATGATTTAAGTGCACTCTATTACTAATGTTTAATAAAAGCCATAATTCAGAATGTCAGGCTGAGGCTGTGTGCATTGAAACTATGATTTGGGGAAAAAATGACACGGCCATTTTTCAGTACAGTAGCTCTTCTTTAAGCCATTTGTCTGCAGGCCTAAATTAGCTTTGAAGTGTACTTTATCTTTTCTAAAAAAGGCATTGATACAGCGATTATGCTTTATCAATTAATTTTACACACAGCCTTGGAGAGGACAGAGGTTCTTGGGGCTGAGTGCCTGTCACCTCCCCATCCCAGTGCAGGGTCACCTGCATCCTGCATCACCCTGCACTTCGAGAGACCTTGGGACTGTCTGTGAGTGCACAGGCTGAACCTCCACCTTCCTGTGAGATACTCTCCCCAAATATTTGCTTTTTAGTGGGTGTTCCCAAGGTGGAGACCCCCTGTGCTGTCTGTAGAGTTGGCAGCAGACTGTCCATTGCTCCATCAGTGCTGGCTCTGAGGGGAATGTGGAATTGACAAATGGATGATGTCTCTTCCTTTGACTTCACAGACCTGCAGCTGACCACCAGCTGGCCTCCACTTGCTGTGCAGTTGATATCCATTCTTCTGAAAAATGTGAAGATTTTGGTGCAGTGCAAACCCCCAACAGTCCCTGAGAAACTGCAGAACAGCAATGCTGAGCTCAGAGCTGCATTGTGGAGTTGCAGCAGCTTGGTGGGACACCAGCTTGGGAACACAACTGGAGTGTTCTGTTTTCCAAGCACACCACAACCTCTGGGAGGGCAGTTCAGCTGGTGGTCCTCCTGCAGCCCCATCAGACATGTCACTGATGTCTGCATGTCCCCCTGCAGGGTTCAGTCAGGGTTATCAGAGCCTCAGGGTTCATCAGATGGTTGTCAAGTGGGAGTCTGTTGCACCCAGGCTGCAAACAGGCTGGGAAGGACAAACTGGGGCCTCAGGGTGTTCATGGATGAGTTGTCGTTAAAAGCATTCTGGATTTTGTCCTCCTTTCTTTTATTCCCCTTCAATGACAACTTTTTCTAGATTAAATAAAAGTAACAAAGCAGCAGCTTGTCTGATCCCTGCTCTGTACCATCACATGTGCAGCTGTCACTGAGCCTGCCCAGCTCCTGATTCTTGTTGCTTTGCTGAATCCCACTGCCCTAACAAGGCTGGGGACAGCCCTCTCCTGCTGCCTGTGACATCCCCAAGGGCACCCACTCCTGCCCAGCACAGACCTCCTGGGGCACTCTACCAGCTCTGCAGATGGCCACAAATTCATCTGTGTTTTGATCTGCACTAAAAGTCACACCAGGAGGAGAAGAAACAAACAAACAAACCAAACAAAACCCCCAAACAAACAAACAAAAAAACCCCAACAAAAACAACAAAAACCAAAAAAAAAAAAAAAACAAAAAAAAAAAAACACCACAAAAAAACCCAAACAACAAAAAAAGAAGCTCCCTTTCCCTCTCTTCCATTTTCCTTTTCCCAGGGTGCAGGATGCTGGGACCAGCCTTGGGGTGAGCAGGGAGACACTGAGGGGCTCTTGTGCATCTGCTCAGGCTGCTGTGAACCTGGAGGGACGGGCTCCTTGCAACTCCTCCGTCCTTGGGAGTGTAATAAAGCAGCATCAGGCTCCAAAGAACTTCCCAAAGTCATGCCCACAGGTCAGTAACACCTGGATTTAAACCAAGCCAGAGCCCGTGCGAGCAGCACACAAGGGCTGGTTTACACCAGTGGAAGATCTGGGCCATTAAATATCACTTTCATTTACAATCTGACCTGCAGCTGGGACATTTATTAGCACAAACCAATTCCCCTCGGGGCAGGCAAAGCCTCAGAGCTCGATGCTGAGCCTGGCCCTTGCAGGGGAAACACTACCTGTGCTCGGGTCTGCTCCCAGGCACCCCCGCGCCCGCAATTAAACTCTCCTTAAACTTTAAAGGCACACTTAAATGTGTGTTTATGGCCCTATTACTTTCTCTTTATAGCCCGAGGTGAAGGCTGGAATCCTGTCCGAGACGTCTTAAAGGTTATATGTACAATTAGCCGGTTCTCATCGCGTCCTTTAATATTTCACTTCATAAGCCAAAACAAACGCCGGGAAATCAGCTGGTGGCCCCACGGAGCGCGGGGGGCACCGCTGGGACGAGGGGACTGTCACCCATCCCTCCCGGATACCCAGGGGTGACTCAGCTACAAAGAAAACGACGCTGGGTGAGAGCTGGAGCAGCCTCATCGGAATTTCAGCCGGGATTCAGGCTCCCCTCTGCCGCTCCCTGACCTGCCTGTGATGTTGGGGCAGAGTCATTAATGACAGATGTGTAAACTTTTGCATGGAGGGATGCCAATATTTTGCATACTTACACAGCGCTGCCATAAATATTAATGCGGTGCTAATATGGGAAGTTCCACCAGCTGTGTCCATTCTCGGGGGATACTTCAACTATTTATATTCAGGGTAATGAGCAAGCTGTTATTATATAATCAGGCTGTTGGAGAAGCCTTTGGAATAAAAGTCTCGCTGAGAATTAGCCAGCAGGAGTGTGTTTGGAGCCACGAGACAATCACAGATTGAGTGATGGAAGGTTTGACAGGGCAGAGGCAGGACAGGAGAAAAACAGGACAGGAGGAGAAAGGAGTTGAGACTGAAGCTCCCGAGGAATTAATGCCAATTGAGATGAGGGGGCTTTTTTTGCACCCAAACACCAAAATTCTCTACCTCCAAAGTAATCTCAAATTTCTTGTACGGAAGACTAAGTCAGCAAAGGAGGCAAAAATGAGCAATGTTTGCTCAGTGCTGAAAACCACAAGCAAGAACAAACTTTGTTATGGTCTCCTCTCTACAAGCACAACCTGCTTGTTTTAATCAGAGCTGGAATGATGCTGCTTTCATCTGACTCGAGAATCAGCCTCTCTTCTCATGCTGAAGTTGGATTTGTGTTGATTTTATTACTGTTTTGGACTCCCATAACACAAATGACTGATGAGCCAAATCTGTGCCGCATCCCTGGATGTATTAGGCTTCTATTGTCTTTTTTTGCATCAAATCTATGCTTTTTATAAGGCAGACTTCTTCTTCTTTAAAAAAAAAAATAATCTGGAGAACAGTTTGGAAGTGATTTAAATCCTCTCCCCCCCTTTTTTTGGGGAACGATGAATATTTAATTGAGTTGAAGGTGGATAAATGATCATTTTCTTCATCCTATATGGTAGTGAGTAGTAAATTATTTTACCAGGAAACCCAGTTATAATTGCAAAATTGATAACAGAGGTGTGAAAATTTACACCTGTGATAATAAAGAGTAGCTTCCCATCGTACATCGACATTATATCTTGTGAGTTATCTCTTGTGCATGATCTAAATATTTCATATAACCCAGCAATCAGAGCCTTCAGCACGCCAAGTAAGAAATAACCTGCTTTTATATTTCATATGCATATATATATATTACAAATAACAGCACGTTCTGCATGCACCTACACACCTGCACAGCAGTGCTCCAAGGGTGGGTGTTCGTGCTCCTGAAAACTGATGGAGAAACCCAACACTGTGCTGCAATGCAGGGTTTGGAGGCAGCATGGCAGGGAGGGGTGGGCAGAGCATCATAACCTTGGGCAGACCCAGATTAAAAATTGCTATTTGGCATCCTCCAGCTCTGGGCTGGACCCTGGTGAGCTGCTGAACAAGAGGAATCTGTCTCCTCCTCTCCGTCCTACCAGCTTTTCCTCAGGAAACTGCTGAGTAAAGGGAAGCACAAAACTTATGGTCAGTTTTGGCAGGGGCTGTGGTGCTGGGGCAGAATAAGGATCCCTCAATGCTCTGGGGTCCTACTCAGGGCTCAAGACCCCTCAGAGGCTGGCACGATGCCACCACATGCTAAAGAGATGATATTCAGCTGGTAATTAAGCGCTGCAATCAGCGGAGCTCTCAGCAGAGCCCGCTGAAATGAACCCTGTGCAGATTGAAATTAATACTGAGCATCCTAATGGGCAGGAGTGCACTCGGCAGGACTAACCTACGAGGAAATCAAACCCTGTAGAGAAAGCTTTTGGCAGCAGGAATTGCCCCCTTAATATCCAGCAAAAGTCTCAGCGCTAATTCTGAATTAATCCGTAATTTGGGAAGAATTTTTCAAGGTCAAGGCTTTTTTTTTTTTTACTTCTTTTTTCCTAAAACTGGTTGCATTGGATGCAAAAAGGGTTGGACGTTCCTGGGGATTTCCGTGGATCTGGGGTTTGGAACAAGGCTGTGGCTGTGGCTGGTGGCAGGTACAGTCATTACAACACAGGGATTAGAGCCTTCAGCCTGAATCTGAGTCTAATCCATTACCCTGTTCACAGGGAATCACTAGGAACAGGAGCTAATTCCCTCCATTTAGGCTAAAAGAGACGGTCTCTTTTAAAAAGTTTGGTCTGGTTAACAGTGTTGTATCCAAGATCTCTGTTACAGAAGTGCCAAAGCCATAAAACACATAAATTGCCTCTTTCTCCTCATTTTAGCATGTCATTTCATGGATATAGATAGGCTTTTATATAGATATATATTTTATTATGCACTATGTGTCTTAAGATATCATTACTTTTATCTTGGCCAGTTTATTAAAGATAATTATATGGAAGTTCCCATGCGTTCTCCAAGATTGCAGTTGGCTGAGCTGGATGAGAACATTATGCTAACAAGAACATATTTTGCTGTACATGAGACAATCTTTTTTGGGCAGGAAGAAGTGAATCATTTTCCTTCTCTTTTTCTGCCTTCCAATATTTTTCTTGAAGCTCATTTCAGTAGCAAGACATCTCCAGCTTCCCCTAGACTAAAGCAAGAGACAAGATGCAAGAGCCATTGATTCACCTTAGGGAATACTTTGGAGAGATCAAAAAGTGCTTGTGTGCAAGCTGTTTCCTGTGGGAGGAGCATGGCAGTACAATCAATCCATGAATGCATTGTAAAATCAATGCTCTGTATAATTAGGGCACTCCAAGGGTAAAAAAAAAATAGGTAAAAAAAAGAAAAAGAAGGGGAATAAAAGGGAAAATTAAAAAGGGAAGATCTTCAGTGTCTACCAGGACTCTTGAAGGCTGGAACAGTCACAAGCACCTGAACAAACAGATTTTAAGCCTTTTTCAGAGGCAGGGAGGGAAGATCTTGGGGGATTGATGCAAAAACCTTTTGTCTTGGTGCGGGCTGTAAAATGCCAAGAGCTTGGGGATGATGATCACAGGTGAGACCTCCTTGGTTCTCAGCTGGGGCACCTGGGGCTTCAACACCCTGACCACCACGTCAGGCTGCCAGTGAGAAACCTTTTTGATGGCAAACCCTTTTGGCAGCAGCCAAATATGATCTGGCAGGAAAAAAAGAGTCCAGAAACCACCTTGGCTGTGGGTGAGGTGGCCAGGATCAAACCTTCCCCTGCAAATTCAGCCCTCCCCTCTGCACTGGTGGTGGTGATGGTGGAGATCCTCTCTGTCCCACCTCCACACCAGCAGTGCAGAAAGGCTCTGACTTCAAAAGATTCCTTTGGCATTTAAATATTTCCAATCGTTTCTCAGAGACCAAACGGTCGTAATTCCCAGCTAAACACGAATGTTAACTATAGATCATGAAATACAGCAGGGTGTAAATAGTTCTCTTTTATAAGGCACTAAATTATAAGCAGAGACAATTAAGTTAGAAGACAAAAATTCCTTTAAATTAGCAGTCTCTTTTGCAAGATCTCAACAAAAAGCAATAATGTGTTTCTGTCTGAAAGTTCACTTTTTAGGGTATGTAGAAGCTGTTGCAGACTGCTGACCCTGCTGGAGGCCACTGCAGCTCTTAACAAAGCTTGGCTTGATAAATAAGTCTTCTAAATGTAAAGCCTAAGCCACCCTTCAGCCTGATTTTTAGTTATTCAGCACTAAAAGATCTCTGAAGATCCAACTCACCCCCAAAGATCCTCTCCAGAAATTACACTCCCAAACAGGGGGGCAAAAAACAAACAAACAAACACTCTGCCTGGAATGGCCACAGCACTGGTTAATGTTCCTCAGATGGGTCATTAGGTCTTTTATGGATTGTCAGCATGGAGAACTGATCCTGGTTCCAGGGCAAAGAAAACTACATCATATTAAAATACATGGCTCTTGTGGGACACAGCACTTTCACAGGGCTGCCTGCGAGTTTGGCAAGAGCCTGAAGTTGAGAAAGACAGATAACCCTGCAAATCAGAAAAGGCAGGTTTTCATCAATAGAAAATTACAGATCCCTGGTGAGAACTCGCATCATTATCTATCAAGAAATAAATTGGCCTGAGTTCCTCTTAACTGGTTCATCTGCCGGGATGTCGTGGTGGGAAGGACCTTTGTCTCTTGAGCAGCCACTGGTTCACTGGGTGCTTTAATTGCTTGTAGGAATAACTATTGATGGAACCATGGTAAAGGTGCTTATGCACCAGCTTCAAAGAAAAGGGTTTTTTTAAGGATTCATTGTCCTGGAATGCTTTGACTGGTGACACAGGTAGGAAGGGAGAGGTTCTTAGAGGGAAGAGGTGCAAAGGATATCCCAGTCCTCATCCATATGGAAACAACTCCAGGAGCAGTGCTCCACATCAGAGCTTCGTTTTCAGAGGAGGATGAGAAACATCCTCAGGGCTGTGAGAAACACCCCGCAGGGCTGCGGGCCAGCTTTGCTGCAGCAGCTTTGAGCCTTTAAATCCAATCTTTGGGAAATGCATGAATCTATTCCAAATAAAACACCCAAGAATGTGGAATGTAGGTGTCCCTTATCCTGTAGGATACTCAGGGTGTGCTGGATGTCTGACAGCAAGGACAAAGTTTGTTGGCCATCACCCAGCTGACAGCACATGGGCAAGGACAACCCTTCTGAAACAGCGTTTGGGCTCTGCTGGCAGGAGAAAGCTGGCACGCCAAAAGGATTAATTATGCCCCAAAATAAATGTGAGGGTTCGGCTGGAGAGAAGTACCACCGGCAGGATTTTTGGCACCGGGCTGTGCGCGCACGGGCCAGAGGGAACGGGGAGGGGGGAGAGGAAACGGGAAACTTCACCGCGCTTAAACCTCGGCATCCTCCGTCATTGTGTCCGGGGCGGGCACGGGTGGAGAGGAGCCTTTTCCAGGAGAGGGCACTCGTGGGAAACAGCAGCTCCAGCCGCTCCGGCCCCGGGCAGCGCCAGCGCTTCCCCCGGCATCCCGCATCCCTCCGAGCCCGGCAGCGGCATCCCCCTTCCCCGCCCCGCCGGAACCCTCCGGGCGGTGACAGCCCCTCCATCCCCCGCAGCCCTTTGCAGAGGGAATCCCCCGCAGCCCTCTGCTCCGGGCTGAGCGGGATCCTCCGCATCCCTCAGCCAGCGGGAAGGGGAATCTCCCGGTCCCCGCCTCCTTCCGGGCAGCGGGATCCCCCCGGTTCCCTACATCCCTCTGCCACCCGCGGAGCGACGGAGGGATTCATCAGGAGAACATGAGTCCTCGCTGATCCATTTGGATCCTCTCCCATTCCCCGTCTATGCTGGGAGGATGCCGCTGTGCGCTTCAACAGCTATCAGCCCTGAAAAAAAAGGAAAAAAAAAATTAAAAAGAAAAAAAAACTAAAAAAGGAAAAAAAAAAATCCCGGTGTACCGGAAAAAAAAAAAAAAAGCCCTTAGGCCAGTGGTGCATTACGTGAGAGGGGAACATCTTGTATGCTAATTGGCTTTAGGTACTTACAGCAAGATTGAGACTTGTAGCATTGCCACAGATTGTTGGAAATTCCTCCGATAAGCTGACAGATGAATGTGTCTCTCTCATGGAGAGGTGAGAGAGCAGCAAAATACTTCCAAGAGCACAGGCAGCGAAGCAGAGATATTTCTGGCATGTCAACACGCCGGGGCGGTGAGAACGCTGACCACTCGCTGCGGGAAGGATGGGGGGAGAGAGGGGAGAGAAGGGGGAAGCAGCGGGCAGGCACGAAATGCTGATCTGCCGGCCACGTCCTGCCACCTGCACACTGAGAAGCAGATTTTTGTGTGAAGAGCTCCATCAACTTGAATTACTGCTTGTAAAGCAAGGTGGGAGTGAGCAGGAGTAACCCAGCCAGAATCTGGCCCGCAGCGTTTCGTACACAGGAGCACGGCCAGGAGAGGTGTAGGCTGAGATTAATGTCCCAGCACAGCTTATTGTTGGGACCTGTTTAGCCATGAACCGTGTTGATTTCTCTGGCTGAGATTTTGAGGGTTTTTTCTCACAAGTTTCAGAATTAGCCTCGCCCTTTAGCCATGGGCAGGGTTCATTTCTCCTGGGTTCCCAGCCCTGCTGTTTGGGTGATGCTGGGGGAGATCTCTGGCTGCTGGAGCTGAAGTGGGCAAGGCAGAGCTGTGCTGAGGTTTCCCCACAAGCACCCATCCTTCAGGAAAACCTTCACTTCCTCTCTGTGCTGTAAAAAAATGAGAAGAAAAAGAAAGCCCTGAGACCCAGGGTCACCATGCATCTTGCACCACAGCCTTACACAATCACAATCTGGTCCTGAAAATGCACCAGACCCCGTCTATTCCAAAACACTGGGAATAAACCAGAGGACTGTGAAGGTGGTGTCACATAAACAGGGTACCCAGCTGCCCATGCCTCTGTCCCTCTCCAGCTGGCCCCAGTTGCCCCACCAGTTCTTGGTTCTCCCTCTGCTTGCAGAGTGTGAAAAGCAATTTCCGATGGTTGAGATGGGAGCTGCTGTTCAAGGCTTTTTGCAGGGTATTTGGAGCTGTTTCTGAAGATTTTAAATTGACTCCTTGGGCGTCTTTGAGTGTGGACCCTTTGCTGAAGCAGTGTCCACTCCTGGCTGTGCCTGATGCTGGCTATGGCTCCCTCCTCCCCATCTGTATCAGACTGAACCCTGGTTATTGCTCAGGCCAAACAATGTTGCCTCTTCTTTCCATCTACCTGAAAGCATTTTCACAGGTGATTTCCTGTCAGTTCTGAGTGTACAAGAAGCAGAAATGGTCCTGTGGCAATTTGCAGATCCCCAGCTTTTAGGCTTGGGTTCAGTTTCTCAATCTTTGAGACAATTCTGCCTCTGACCTTGAGCAAGGTCACTTTCAGTTTCTGTGCCTCAGTTCTCCCAGCAATGAAATGGGCTTAATAACATTTCCTTCCTCCAAATTTAAGTTTTCCTCACCATGTGCTGCCCACAACTGCACACTGTGAATCCAGTGGGACCCCTAATTTAATAAGCACAAGGGAGCCTATTATCATAACCTTCATGCCACAGCTCTGTCTTTATCTCTGCCTGCTATTTGCTGTAGGAAATATCACCACTTTCTCTTTTCAATTGCCATTAGCAATTGCAGCAGCTGTGGTACAGGACCCGGGGATTTTCAGCTGAAGTCTAAATGCAGTTGACAACTGTATGAATCTCAGAGCCAGGGTAAGTAGCTAATGCAAATATCAACATTGTAGTAAGAAACACTCAGGAGCAGTAAGTGACTGATAGAAAAGTGATTATATGGACTTTATGTTGAAAAGTAAATATTTACTCTTCACCATTGACAGATGCTTCAAGCACCATAGATCTAAAAAAGACATTGATTTGCTCTCCTCCAGCCTCTCTTATCTCCTACTTATGAAAATATCTGGTGAATAGTACATCATCTGCTTGCTCCACAGCCTAAGTGCCTCAGAGCAGCCACTCAGGTAATTTATTTGGCACCCAACAGTGCAATAGTTAATTGTAGTGCTTGTGGAATTGCGTGTGGGCTGTGCTGTAGCCTCCTGAAATGCAGTCACCCAGCACTGCTCCTGCTTCCCTGGTTCAGAGCTTGGACACTGGGCCAGTTCCTGCCCTCCTTGGCAGCCACCCAGGCATTAAAAATAAAGAAAAAAAACCCCAACAACCAGAAAAGAAAAAGGCTTCGTTCTGCAAGAAATTTTATTCCTTGAAGAAGGAGTAGCAAAGAGAATGACCTCAGAAAATGCAGCTGTGCTCTTTAAGAACAGACTGGCCGTCGGTGGCTCCCGGTGCCGCTCTCCTCTTTGCCCTCCTGGAATTGCCTTGAAATAACTTAAATGAAGTTGAGCCACTTGGAGGCTGTCAGGTTTGCTGGACCTCCTTGGCAATCAATTTAACCTCCTGGAATCATTTTTTTTCTGCCGCCTGAAGTTGCTGAGTCAGTGATGGGTGTCTGGGGGCTGCCTGCAAAGCTGGTCCTGGTGCCTCCTCCCCAGGGAGCTACCCAGGAACATGCCTGTGGGCAGATAAGGTGCTGTTCCTCTGATTTGCTATTTTTGGGAGGGACACTTAGGGATGGTGTGTTTTACAATGACCTGTGTGTGACCGTGCTTTCACCAGCTGGGGGGTGGGACCCTTTTGAGGACAGCTGTGGCTGTGTACACTGAGTGTAAACTGCCTCAGTCCTCCTGCCCCACTTAAGGGGCAGGGAAAGTCCTTTGGGATGCTTCAGCATCCCTGCTCCTCGGGTGGAGCAGGCATTTTAGCCTCTCATTGACTCTAAAGGAGAGAAACATGCTGTGCTCCCTCAGTTTTGTCCCGTTTTTGGGCTTGCCTGTCTTTAGAAGAACCCCTGTACCTGCAGGTGGCCTTGGTTGACATTGGCAGGGCATGTCCATGTGTGCCTCCCTCCCACCCCTGAGAACTTCCCTGCACTTCACACTGCAGCAGCTTTCTTCCTACAGTTGATAATTACTCACCTCAGAAATAAATAATCACAAAGTGGAAGGTACAGAGAATTGTTCACAGAAGAAGAGAGCAAAAAACTTTGTCTGTTTCTCCTATGGAGCCTCTGCATTGGCCGGAGGGATCTGCCCAAGCTGCTCCCCGAGTGTTGTGCTCAGTAATTACTGACTGCATAAACATTTCTCTTTTATTTAATTTTGCCTGATGATAATTAGGTGTGAGAGCCTTGTTTAGCAGCCTCTCACTGCTTCCTGCTCCCAGTTGTTTTCAAATCTGGAAGAGAGGATGGAACCTGCCTCACAACGATGTTACCCGGTAAGATGCCATCCAGCACCAACTCTATACCCTGGGAAAAGCAACCCAGCCTGAAAAATCCTCTAGGTGAATCGCAAAAGACAGCTGCAGTGCAAGGCTGCCTTCCAGGGCTGTCACCAGAAAAGTGTTCAAAAGAAGAGGAATAAGAAACACATTTGCCAAGTTCATAAAACTGTGACCTTGAGACAAAGGTCACCAAAGCGTTGCTGGCTTTTGGTGGGTCATGGCACAAGGGGACAACCTCAGCAACCTGGAAAGGGACCTTTGGTGACATCAGACATTTCAGGGAGAGATTTACTGATAACAGGGGGTTAGAGCACTCAAAGGCTGTTTGCAGTGCTTGGATTCTGCTTTTGCTTTCCTAGAGCCTCTGAAGCCAGTGAAGTAAATGAAGTTAAAGGTGTTCTGCACCCGTGTCGGTGCCTCAGTGCAGCCCAGTCCTGCAGGGACTCAGGGCTGGCTCTCCACACGTCCTGCACCCACATAATTTGCAGGCTGCCTGTCCTCATTGCTCTCCTCCTCCATCAAGTCCCTCTGCCTGCATGCAGGAAAATAACTCCAGGGACTTTGATAAGATTGTTCCTGTGAAGGAGACAGGTGAGAAGGAACACTCCTCTTGCAAAGCCAGTCTTTTTTTTCCTCTTTTTTGTGTGGGTGCTGTGGTGCCTACAATCCTGCTGGAAGTCTGTGGGCCAACACGTGTGTAAAGTTTCACTGTCACTGTAGCAGAGGTGTGTGGATGGAGAATATTTTCCTCACACATTTAACATTCAGGTTTCTTTTATTTCTTTTTTTCCCCCACTTTTCGTGCGATGCCAGTAGCTCGGAGAGCTGCTGCCTGCAGCCTTAGGTGTGCATTAGCTTCCATTTGATTGCTGTACAGCAACTCTTCTTATCTTTGAAAATTAACCATTTCATAAGCAGAGAGGAGGTGTCTCACAGGGTGAGTGTAATGCACCAGGCATTGCACCAAAGACTGCAGAGTGCACCACTCTTTCAGTCAATGCTGAAGCTTTGACACCTAAAAGAAAAAGTATATTCCATTCCAGCCCTGTCAGATGTACAGAGCAATTATGCAAAACTGTCTTTAAGAAGATATTATTCTTAAGGCATTTTCTTTTTTTTTTCTTCTCTTTTTTTTTTTTTTTTGTGACAAGCAGTATTTCACAAAAATCCTCACCTTTTCCTACTTATATAATTCAGTGCCACTTACAGTAAATTATATTTGTGCAGTTTTGTTATCACATCTATGTAAATTCTTCCAATAAGATATCCTCAGACTTTAAGATGCAAAAACAATTTTGTTAAGATAATGTATAAGATAAAGGAAATAAGCAAGGTGGTTCTTTTTTTCTGCATTGACTGCATGGATGTTAATGACAGTCATCTCCATGTACAGGTCTAGCATCTGGTTGCTATATTTATTTTAATTGTGTGGTTTTTGGTTTTTTTTTTTTCAGGGAAAAATCCAAATCCCATATGTGCTCTCTTATGACACAAACCCTTGAAAAATCAGAATAAATCTATAGATGTAACATCCGTGTTCTTTTTAATTGCCCTCTTCTCACTTAACTAAATATTGTGGGATTTTTCAGGGTGAGATATGAACTTCTCAGCTTCATCTCTTTTCCACTCCTGTGTTGTCCTAGCTGCCTGCTGTTGACTCCTTGTAGGTCATTTCCAGCAACATAAGCAAGACAAGCAAACAGCAAAATTGCAAGATGCAAATGCCCTTTGTTTTTGGCTCTGAGTCAAAAAATAATAAGTTGACAATAACCCTGCCAGAATATGCAGCAAGGGTGACTGCATATTTCTTCCTGTTAGTGTGACAGTACAAGGGAGCTGGTCACCAGGAAGAGATGAGCTTCTGTTCCCCTGGTCGCTGCAGCATGTGCCTTGTCTCGGGTTTTAAAGGTTTTTCTGGGTAAAGCATAAAGGATTCCACTCAACCAGCAGCTCATTTCCACTCCTTCAGCAGAAAAAGCATGGAGGGGGGGAAGAAAAAAAGAAGAGGAAAAAAAGCAGGTGATTTAAAGTTATGTTAAAATAATACTAAATGAAGCACAGCTTGTTTTATGAAAGCTGCTGTGGGTGTAGGGAAGAAATGCTTTTCTGGGTGATGCTCGTGGTGGAGATGGGAGGGCAGGTGGGGACCCACAGCGATGGAGCTGAGAGCCTGGACCTGCACTGAGCTCTGAAAGGAGCCTGAACCTGCACTGCCAATCCCCAGCCCTGCACTGAGCTCTGAAATACCACTTTGTCACCTCGTGGGCTCCCAAACAACAGTAGTGGAATCCTCTGTTTTAAAAAATTTAAGAACTTGCATCAGCATCTTTGGAGTCAAAGGGTTTAAGGTGGCTCTTCTGGTGCCCTCCCTTCCGTCCAAGGACCCACAGCTCCTGCCAGTGCCTTGGCACAGGTGTCCACAGAGCCTGTATGACCCTCAGCAATGCTGATGGGGACACCCTAGTGCTGGGAATAAGATAAAAAATTACATGAACTCCGGATCCCTTTGGAGGTCAAGATTTGTAGCTCAGCAACTGTCTCAAGACCTTGAGTTGAAAGTGTCAGGGTGCTGCTGTGATACTGCACACAAGAGGAAGGAGCAGTGAAGTCTGGCCATGGAGGGATGCTCAGCTACCAGAATTCCTCTTTCTCTCAGCTAAGCCTGTCTCTGTTTAGCTGAGGTTCAGCTCCAGCACCAGAGGCTCTTTGTCTCCAGCCAGGAGGAGACAGTGGAGGAGAATCCTGCAGTGAGCAGCACTTTGGGAGTTTGTGATAGATGCAGTCTACCTCATTACTGCACAATGAAACTTTATTTTTCCCTCTCTTCTATTGATTTTTATGTCTCCAAAGCATGCTGGCAAACTCTGAAATGAGTATCTGTCAGAGGAGGACTGCTGCTGCTGATCTGCATCTTTGTAGAGAATGTCCATGGATCAAATCCTGGATCACGTCCTGCTGCCGTGTCTGCGGGAATGGAGGGCTTCCCCTGGGCTGAGAGTGCTGAGGGTTTGTCCTTCCAGTGCACCCAGCCTGAGGGAGGGCTGGGTACCTACAGATCCAGTGCACCAGAACCTCTCTGCCGGGAAAAGGCAGCATTCTGGCCAACATCCATGCAACTCAGCACAGACCTTCCCAAATCAGCTTGGCTTGGAGTGTGAGGCTCCATCAGCGGGGACTTCACTGTGAACTCCAGCCTGGAGAAGTGCTGAGCCTGGCAGCCACTTCCACTGGAGGAGACCCCACATTTCCATGACATCTTTGGTGTGCTGCCACCCTGCCTGCAACACCAGAGTAAATATCTGCATTATTTGTTTCCAGTTTGTATACAGCCCTCGAGCGAGGAAGCATCTGCCCTGCAGTCCCTACACATATATCTGTGAACTTCACAAGTAGTTAATATTTTATGCATAATTCATAAAATTATACTACATTTTCTGGGAGTAATTAGCTGACTCTGTGCCTCTAATGAACTGCAGGTTCAGCTATGACAAATACATCGGGCGACTCCGAGGGATAGTAACACGCAGGCGCCTTTGAGCAAAGTTCAAGCAGCTCCTAAATTAACCGGAGCGAATCCCCAAAGATGCAGTATTTATGCACTGAAGCAGGAAGGGAGGGCTCTCATCTCACCACTCTCATCAGCCATCACATCCCAAGAAGCAAGAGAGAGAAAATAAGAGTTATTTACCTTTTGCTAATTGGGAGCTGGGCAGCTCAGGTGAGACTTTCCTCCTTTTCCTTTATTTGGTTGATTGCGTGGAGTTGTCATGGAAGTGATCCCCAGTGTGGAAATGGATGTAATTGGCTCTAAGATTTTCAGGCTTAAATTGCAAATTTTTCTTAAAATTCTGTTCTCAGTTGGAGGAAAGTGAAATCCATTTGAGCTGTTCTGGTTCTTAAAATAGAAGCTGAGCAATTTAATCAAAATTCTTATTTCCAGAGCATCAGCTCTGCCTCTGTGGATGCAGGGCTGCCTTTTCCCAGGGCTCAGCCCCAGCCCCTTTAGGGCTGCCCACTGAGGCAAAGCCAGCTCTGCTTTGGCAGCGCCATACACCCAAAAAAGTGAAAAATTTGGGTGGTGGGTGAGCAATGGCTTTGGAGACACAGGACACAACCTCTTCCTCTCAAGTCTGCAGCCTCTCACTTTTGGGCTGAATAACTGGAGCAGCACCAGCACCTGGCCACTCCCTGCTCCCAGGCTGGGACCTCTGCTCCTCTGGCATCCCATCATGGCATTAAACACAGCACAGTGATCCCAAAGCAGGAGAGCACCTCCTGCTGCCCTGCCCTGCCCAGCCTGGCTGCTCCATCTGACCCCGCAATGCCACAACTGGGTGGCATCACATGGGATGCCAGCAGCATCTCCAGGGAACACACTTCTCCTCCCAGCTCCCAGCTACTCATGGCTGTGGGCAGAAGGAAGCTGCTCACTGAGGGTGACCTCAGAAACCTGGAGATCTAATACACTGCTACCAGCAGTCTCAAATATTAAATTTTCCCTCCATAGAGTGCTCCCTAAATGGGAGAGCTCATCCCTCCACAGACATTCCCCATTGCTGGGACACACGGATCCACTGCCAGGAATTGACTTTAAGTGCAGGGCTGCAAACTGGTAAATGTATTAACTTCAGGTGCCTCTCTGACATTTAAAAAAAAATTAAATTTTCAGCTCTGTCATAGGTACGAAAGGAGCCACAGAGAAAAGCTGCACGTGTCAGGGGGTGAGCACATCAAGGCAGATGATGGTGACACCTGTCTGGTTGAGTTTAGGCTGACAAAATTCAGCAGAGAGACCTCCATGGAGGGAAGAGGATGCTCGGGAGAAGCAGTGCTGCGGGGCCCTCCTCAGAAGCAAGACCTCATTTTTTTTAATTAGCTTATAACTTAATTACGGATGCAAGGCTCTTCATTCCTGACAAGTTTTCCATAATCTTAACTTGATCTCATGTCAGAAGGGTCCCATCCTCTGATAACCAAGCCCAGCTAAGAGTTTAACTAGAATAATACTGATTAAAAGGGGTTAATAGATACACCTCAAACAGAAGTAAATTAACGGGAGATGCTGTCTCTTGGCTAATGGGATCAGAACAGTATTTGTTTAGTTTATGAATGATTAATCTCTCTCTCTCGGCATTCCTGGGATGCTAATTGCACTTAGGGAGCCCGTGTTTGTTTTTACAAGAGTTGGAGGTGGCAGAAGGAAGGCAATGGTCGGCCCAAAGGGGAGTTCATTCACCCGGGTAATGGGATCCTGGCACAGCCACGGGGAATTCCGGGAAAAAACTGTTCCAAAGCCACACTCTGGAATTGGAGGTATTGTTAAAGTCGAATTAAAGCTTGTATTGAAGTCACTTTGGTGTGTTTTATGAGAAAACCTGTGAGGTTCACAAAGGCATCGGGTGCTGAGGCTCTCCTCACCCTCCTGCCTGGGGAATTTCCACCACAAAAACGCTGGGATTTTTCCCTGTGGAAATGCTCCAAACAGATCACAGCAGAGCTAAAAGGAAGGTGAAAGGAGGGAAGCCACTTCTCATGGCAACTTTTGCGTTTGACAGTTCAAAGCAGGAGAGCAGCAGCATTTGTCAGGAGCGCTGGGAGGGAAGCAGTAATTGCCTGGAAGCAGCCACAGATGCAGGGCTCACTCCAGCTGCTGCTGCATTGCTAAGAGGTAACCAAATCATTTTCCTCTCTACACACTTGTCAGCATTTTAATCCTCCATTATCTTTGTACCTAACAACACAAATGTGCTACCTCAGCCGTACTGTGAATTTACTAGCAAACAAACCATTTCAAACCAAAAAGAAAAAAAAAAAAAAAGAAAGAAAAGGGTTTTCATCCCCGGCTCAGCAAGTGCAAGATGTGTGGAAGGTCTCCCTGCTCATTGCAGGGGGATTGGACTATGTGACCTTTAAAGGACCTCCCCAACCCCAAAACATTCTATGGTTTTATGATTTTCTAAATAAAACCCTTCCAAGTGGGGGCCCTGATTCAGCAAGGTAAAGACATGTTCCACCAAAGTCAGCTGGCACCACTCAGCTCAAACTTTTAGCATGCTTGCAAAGGACTTAATGAATTTGGAGGTAGGAGGAGCAGTTTTGAAAGGCAGGTGCCCACCCTGAGCACAGGATCCTTGCAATGATGGGTCAAATTGTCTTTGGAGCTCTGGCAGTTGTTTGCAAGGGTCAAAATTTGGGCTTATCTAATTACTGAGTTGTGATAAAGGCCAGTTCTTTGTTCGGTTTAGTTTTCAATGTCCCAGATGATGGTGGGCTGTGACTTTATGGATGATTAGGGCTCACTGAGGAGAAAATATGTGTAGAGGAGAGGACAACCAGGGTGCTCAGTCTGTGTTTATGTCTTTACCAAGGGGTGGATGTTTGAAAGATGTGAGGAACATTGGGAAGACCAAGAGAACACTTCTGCACTAGACCTGTTTCTGAGTCTGGGATGAAATTAGGTGAGAGGAATTTAATTTAAATCTCAAAACTCTGCTGTTACCAAAACTGCATGCAAGAAAGGGGATGCTCTTTTACTATTCTCCATAAATAATGTTACTTTGTGCTGCTTCCAGGTATTTCATTTATCACTGGATCGTATAGAAAGCCTGAGCTGAATAAAACCTTCTGAAAGAAGATGAGGAGACACACTCTGCCTTGTAGATTATTTTACAGCTACTGAAGCCATTTGTTTCCTCTGCCTGTTTTCCACAAACTTGGAAAATTAGCCATGTACCAGGAGGTGTGACTTCTACTTTTTGCCAAATGGCATGGAAATAAATTCCTTATTAAGGGATCCAGCTAAGAATATTTGGTTTAAGAATAAATAATGGGATGATTTGCTGGAGGAGCTCCAGCAAGGCAGGTTTGGGCTGAGGACTGAGGGGGGCTCAGAGTAAATACAGAGCTGTGAGAGCCTTTTCAAAGCTGGAGTGGGGCATCCAGGTTTTGCTTGTTGCTGGAAAATGGGACCATCAGAGCATTTATGAAACTCCCCCACTCATCCCCTTCCTGAGCCAGTCAATCCCACAAGCTACAAGTATTTGTTATCCAAACCCTACTCCAGCTGAGGTCTCCTGAGACCCTCTGGCAAAATTGCTGCCCATGAGGTTTGTAAACCCAAGGAGATGTTTATGGGCACGTGAAGGATGTCCAGCCATGGCATCCAGCCAGCTCATCCCTGCAGGGATCACTGCCCTGCCGACTGAAGTGGGCCTTGTGCCCTGGAGATACAAGAGGTATGAGCAGATATGGGCACAGGTGTGGAGTGGTTGTGCAAAACAGGATGGAGACTGTGCTAAACTCTTCTTCAAAAACTATTAAACTCAGCCAAAGGCAGTGTTGGAGGAGTGGGTGAGATGTGGTGACAGCTCTGTGTGCAGCGGCCGGGCTCGGGGACCCCGTGGGTGGTGGCCAGGGGGAAGCTTGGGGCAATGGGTGATTCCTGTAGGGGACTGGTTGACATGTGGTGCCCTCCAGCCCTTCTCTCCCCTGCTGAAGACCCAGGTCTGCAGCCAAAACAGCCTTTTGTACAGCCCAGGGCAGCCTCCCAGGCAGCAGTCTGAAAACACTCTGGCTTTTGCAGACGCTTACAGCTGCAGGTAGGTGCCTAGTGGGATTTTCAGAGGTGCCGAGGCATGTAAAGCACCTCATTCCCAGTGCAAATGCCACCAGGTGTCTGCCTGCATCATTAGGCACCTAATGGCCTCTGAAAGCTGGCTCCTGGGAGCTGGGATGCTCCTGCCAGAGGCACCCTGGAGCCGGGAGGTGCCAAGCTGGCTGCTCTGCAGCACAGCTCCCATGGGAGACACAGCCCTTGGCCCCATCCCAACCCCCTGGGTCCTGGTAGCTTCTCCCTGCCTCTGTTTCCTCATACAACAGCTGAATTATTCACATGCATTGTGAAACACTTTGTGATCTCCTACAGATGAGCCACGGTGGGAGGGTGAGGTGGTACCAAAGGGCTGATTATTGCTAAAAAGTTATTGAAAACCCTCTTACCTGCAAAACTAGAGCACAGCATGGCACTGACTCCAGAGAAGTGGGAGCAGGATTAAAACACATCCCAGGCTGTCTGTATTTCTACCTTGTCCTTGCACAGAGGGGCTACAAGGTGGGGAAGTTTTCTCTTGTGCAGTGACAAATGGTCTGGCCAGGTAACAAATTCCAGGCTGGAATATGCCTCCTCAGCAGCCCAACCTGTGATTGCAGTGGGCATTGCATTAATTCCTGAAATGTCTTTTTTAAATTGGTTTTACAGTTCACTGGGAGTGTGAGGCTGCAGCCTCTATAGCCAGTGCTGCTCGCACACGACTGGGGGAAATAATACAAAAAACTGATCCCTGCTGCTGACCCACATGGCTGGGCCTGGCAGCACAGAGCAGGGACCAAGCCAGGTGTGAATTAATAAATACATTTATTTGTCAGCAGAGAGCACAATGTATGCAAACATGAAAAAATACACAAGTGCATGCAGCGTGGCTGAAAAGGACTCCTGCTAAATTCTCTGCTTTGGTTTTGTGAATGCCACGTGTGAGCAATGCTGCAAGATGGGGCTTTGTTCCCAAAAGTGCCAGGCAGAAACCGTGGCCAGGGCAGAAACAGCAAGTAAAGCATGATGAGTTGCTGTTCCCAGCACTGGTGGGGACAGCTCCTGCTCTCAGTGGGGTCTGGGAGTTGCAGGGATCATACAGAGCTCAAGGACCTGAAGCAAAGCCATAGAAAATCCTTCTGTTTTAGAGGAGTTGAGCATTACCCCTGAGAAACCTAATCAAAGAAACGACCCAAACAGCCCAAACTCTGTGACAAACTCATGCACAAAGCCTGGAAACTCTCGTTAACTCCTCTCCTGTCTGGAGGAAAGGCTCTTTCCCTGCTGAGCAGGAACTTGTCTACTCTGGGGAAGTGTTAATGCAGGTTTGTGCCATCAGCATCTGCTGCAAATGCCCACAGAAGAGCTGGTCCCTGCCACGTCCTGCTGTTGAACCCAATCAGGTTAAAGTGTGGTCACGCATCAAAGGTGCCCTCAAAACCAACAGCTTCCTACAGATCTGCATGTTCATCCTCAGATCTGCTGACTTTAGGGATTAAATATATCTCTTACTACCTTCTGCCCCTGTAAGCAGGGCATAGCCACCCAGTAGTAATTTCAGGATTGCCTCCCTTCCCATCACTCTGTCCCGCTGATGGGAAGTGTTCTGGCTCCTCTTCACCCCCAGAGCCTGGGGTGACTTCACTGAGCTTCCAGCCAGGAAACAACCTAGCAAAATAATTTTTTAAAAAATTCCAAACAAACAAAAGAAAGAAACAAAACCCCTTCATGTTTTTCATGTGCGTTTTTTATTAATGTGGAAAATTAACTAGAGCCTGTAAGCCCAGAATCCCACAAGGGTAGTAATGGCAAGTCACTTTTTGGAGTGTAATCACACTGGGAGAGACAAATATCTGCAGCATGTCTGCATGGGCAGGATTCATGCTCAGGAGTCACAAGCCTCCTCCAGCTCCTTCAAACCACCCAAAGGCTTTGAGAAGCCTTGGCACCAAGGTCCTGATCCCCCTTGCTTGTGGTTTATTTTATTTTTTTTTCTCCCAATCAGACAATGCCTCTGGGAACCGTTTGCTCTCTATTCTAATATGCCTCTGACCAGGCAGGAGGCTGTGCTCATCTCCATGCAATGTGTCTATCATCTTCGTCCAGGCATTTTAATTTACACTGCAGTAAAAAATTTGGCACCCAACGTTTTCTACTTCGAGCCACAATGGAGAGGCTGTTCCAAAGGTTTGACAGTGCTGGTTTCCCTCCTCCATTCAGGGGGGTGCATGTGTGGAGGAAGGACATCAGAAAGAAAACCCCCCAAATCTGGGCTTTAATCCCGTCAGCCTGGGATCTCATTGCTGGAATGACTCTGCCAGATGAGTATCTCTTTGTCTGTCCAGAGGAGCTTTGCAGCATGCAGAAATACAGATGACCCTAAATAAATTTATATCTATATCCTGAAGCATTGACAGAGACTGTCTCACTCCAGGACTGGTGGAAAAAATATGGAGTTCTTTACTCTGTGAGGTGACTTTGGTACACAGGGGCTTCCCCGCACCATTGCACACCCTTCAGGGCTGGGTTGGGGAAACCTCTGCTGGAGACACGAGGCTGTGGGGGCCCTGGGACCTTTCCCTGCCCTTTCCCCCCATGTCAGAGTGAGCTGCAGGTCGGTGCAGCCCCCGCTGAGCTCCGGGAGCCGCGCAGTGAGGGGACTCCTCTGCTGCTGCAATGCAGGGCTCAGTGCAGGTTGCAGAAAATGAAGGACACACAGACACTGCAGAACCAGGTCCAGAGGCTGGAGGGGAGGATCAGAGCCCAGCCTGGTGCCGTGTTCTCCTCCCCATCTTCCTGCCTTTGGGTCTGTCCATTTTAAGCCAACACCATCCATACCCAAGCAGCCAGCAAAGGGCACCTCGGGCACTGGCAAATTTAGGAGGTGAAGGGGCACAGATGCAACCAGGAATAGGCAGGGCTGATTTGTACGGTCCTACACTGCTTATCTAATGCTCTGGCAAGAAGCTGGAACCAATTCATCATTGTTTGTCCCCAAAACAGCCTCTGCCTTTGCCAGATAATGTCTGGGGAGAGTCACCTCTCCTCCCTCCTGCTTTGCTTTTCAGGGAGGTAGCAGTAATTCTGCTGGGCACAGGGAAAATGCACCATCAGGAACACACTGAGCCAAAATTCTTAAAAAACTTCTGAAAAGAGCAAAAAAAAAAACAAAAAAAAGAGAAAAGAGTAAAGCAGGGTTTTTTTCTCTTTCTTATTTATCACCCCCACTGTTTTCAATATAAAACAAGGAGAGGAAAAAAAAGAAATACTGTAAGTGAGGAATCAGCAGCCTTTCCATTTCTTTTATGCATGTGAATAATTCTCATGAATTAGGGTATTTTTGTTTTGGACAAGTTGCCCAAAATTATGAGGGGTGAAAGATCAAAAAGAACTTCTTGGATCAAATTTCCCAAGCAGGAAGCGCTTTTCCTGCTGCTCTTTCCTTACCTTAGTCTGGATTCTTACTGTTACCTGGTGGCTTCATTTACCTCTGTACATTTACAGAGCAAACCTCCCTGACATTAACTAAGCCCAGCTTTTTTTTTTTCTACAGACCACCTTCCAAACCAGCATAAATGTGAATTTAAAAGTGAACACACTTGCAGAAGACAGAGTGGAAGATAAAAGACACGGAGTGAAGGCGTGGATGACGTGTGTTTGCTGTTGCACAGAGAGATGGGGAAACAACCAGCCACAAGGAAGAGAGTGAAGAATTGGAGCCAGCTCGGCAGGTCACACACTGGCAATGCCTCAAGGACAGGAAACAAATGATCCACTGCTGTGTTTGTAATAGGATGGAGGGGAAGGGATGGCAGGCAGGCAACATACTCCCGTGGATGGGAGGAGTAGGAGGGAGATGCTGGTGGAGGCAGGAAAATCCACCTGCTGAGTTACCCTTTGAAGAACGTTATTCCTTCATTTTTTCCTGTCTTGTTGCTGTCCTGATGGAGTTTCCAGGATTCTGAGCACCCACAGAGTGGGATGGAAGGTAATGGAGAAATGGGATGGGAAAATGGGATTGAAGACCCATGGGACAAGGAGAGGAGGCTCCTGAGCTGTGGGACACGAGGTTCCCTCTGAAAGCACCTTGGAGTTTCCTGGAAAGAAGGAAGGCTGAGAACAGAAGGGACAGAAAACATCAGATGGGGACACAGTGGTTGGGTGATGAGTGTCAGGGAACCTCAGTGTTATGGAGCACAAGGGAAACAAGAGGGATATGGGCAAAAAATAAACAATAATAAATATTTCAGGACCTGCACTACTCCTGACAGCTGTAACGGGTGTATATCAAGAGCTCCCACAAACCCTGGAAATTTCATTAAGAAGCCCACAATGCCTGGACACATATGGAATTATGATACTTCTCATCCTTTTCTGTGTCAAAATCCTCCAAGCCTCAGCTGCCTTAAAAAGTTGTTTATAATAAATACATCTTCTTAATGCTACCATATAGGGCATTTGCAGCTGGATAGATTTGACTGATATAGCACATTCTTTATGGCGATCATTCCTTGATTAAAAAAAATATTTTTTCTGTGTCAGGCTCTTTCTGTCACTGTCGACCATAAATCAATTTGTCATGTAAATGGTAATAAAACAAGAGGTGTTTGTTCTCTCAAACACCACACAAGTGGGTTTTGCAGCATGGTTGCAGCTCTGCTCAGATGTCAGACTCGGTGGTCCTTGCCCTGATGGTCCTGGGAGGGCAGCACAGCTCCGTGGCACTGGAAGGAGTGGGGGGAAGAGTCACGGACTGTTCCAAGCATCACTGGTGTCACAAGGGTCACAGCTGAATGAGTCCTGGGCCAGTGCTCACTGCAGACCTCCCCAGACAACACAGATCCAAACGGAATTGTTTAAAATTCTGGGCGTCCCGTCCTGGTCTATGGGGCTGCAGTGTGTGGGTTTGTACCTGTGAGTGTCTCTGTGTATCTTAATAAGAATAAACCTTTTCACTCACTGCACCGACTGCCAGAGTCCCACAAAGTGATGCTGAAGCTGCTTCTCATTTCCGTGTAAGATTGCCGGAAATACTGCTTTGCAAAAACCACTTTCTCCTAGTGGAATGTCCTTATTTTTTAAAATTTCCTAGCCTGGCAACACGGCACAAGTCGTCTGTGCTGCAGGGACCCAAGTTGCAGCCTGACTTGCCAGCCATGCATCTGCCACTCCTCACTTTCCGAGCGTCTCCAATTTCAGCCTGGCATCTCTGATCGTAAGTCTACTTAACCATTTTAATAGCACTAAATGGAGTCTGTGTTCCTGCCCTTATCTGCTCTCTATGTCTTCCGGGTCATACATGCTTAGTTTACTGTCAGAGACAAGTTTTTACTGCTGTCAGCACTGCAGCGTGCGGTACCTGCAGAGCAGCAGGCTGCGGGCTCTGCGCTGCGTCCTCGCTGGCAAGGAAATTACCACCCGCAAGCTGATTCCCCAACATTTGTCTTGTGGTTTCTTAATTGGTACCATCAAGGAAAAATGCTGGAGAAAAAAAAAAGAAAAAACAACCCACTACATGGTGCAAAAGAAAAGGTGATGTTATCTATTTACAATCCTTTTGTGCAGCGGTAATAATAATTAACATAACAACAACGACTAATAATTAGGATTGCCTGCATTGAGTTAAGGACATGATTTTGTTTTCCTTTGTGCACATGCAAATCTGGACTCATTTTCCTCTTGTCACCAGAGGGAAAAAAGTGTGAGAGGAGAGTAAGTCCACAAGCAGGGAACATGCATTTATCTGTGCATATTTAACTCTGGTTACCCCCAGACCCTAATCCACTGCTGGCAGTGTAACCCCCAGCACATACCCATGTTCCCATGTAGGATGCTGGGGCTGTGCATGCCCACTCCATCTGTATTTCCCACCTGGAAAACCTAGTCAGCTGTCTTTAAAATCATATCAAACAGAACAATGCAAGTGGAGATGATAAAAGATGCAGAAAAGATGCACACGTGGCTTCATTCTCACCCCCCCTTCACTCTGAGCCCTGCAGGCTGGATCTGCAGTTCCAGCAGCTCAAGAAAATCTTTGTCAAATTAATAGATTTAAAAGTAGAAAACCCCAGCCGAGAGTCCGGGCATGCTTCTGAGATCACCTGCTCGGGTTCTGCACCAGCAGCACTGATGGAATTACTTTTGCTTTACACCAGCATAAATAAAAGCAAGATCAGTTCCACTATCTGGAAGGTAAGGATGAAGTTTTACAGCCTCCTTTCTCCTTATCACACCCAGACTTTTTAATGCCTTGGAAGTATAATGAGCAAGGTTGTGCCAATGCCTGGCTCTCTGGGCTTGCAGGCACTGCTTGTGCTTGGGCTCCCATCCCCTTTTCCTCTAGAAATTTGGGATGCGAGCAGCAGTGGGGCTGGAAAAATGATCAGTTTTTTATGAACAGATCATTTATTAAATCCCCTTGGCTAAAGTAATTCCTGCCAGTGCGAAGGTACAACAGAGTGAAAATGAATAATCTCTCCTGCAATTCTCAGGGGCGAGGGACCACACTCCCTGTGTGCTCTGTTGCTATATTTAGCATGGATACAGTAAATGCATTCCTGCATGGAACTGCTCTCCCCAAAAAGCACTTTTTTGGACCAGGAGTGGCTGCAGAGCAGCAGGATCTCCCTGGGTGTGTTACTGGGGTGGGTTGTGCTGCAGGATGGTGAGCACAGAGTTGCTGTAAACCGAAACCTGGGGCGCAGGGTTGGAGCCCCTGAGCTGGGATAAATCAAATGTAACAGCTGTGACTTACCCCAGTGGTCACTCCAGCTCTGGAGTTATCTTGTTACAGGCATGTTGCTTCTGCTTCATCCAGCTCTGGACCTTAATATAACTTTTAAATCGTTGCGAAATGAACTTTGCATTTCATTTCCTTGGACTGTGAAAAAAATACACTGCTGTATTGGGATAGGGACAGAGACAGCTATTTATATCATTTCCAGCAAAACACCCCATGAAACATGAAGGAAAGTGGAAAATCAATAATTATTATTACAGAGTCTCCGGGTCTCGGGTGTGTGGGGCACTGCACATCCCTGCTCCAGGATCCAGCCCCCGCTCACAGCATTTGCGGTGACGCAGTGCAGGAAGGAAAGGAGGAAACAGGGAAACTGAGGCAGAGAATTGTTTCCAAAGAGAAGTTGATGGTGCAGCAGAACTTCTCTATCCTCACTGCCCAAGGGCCCTGGCAGAGAGCGTGGGTGTCCCAGCATGTGGGAGCATCTCTGCAGCAGGGCAAGAGGCATAGGGCCAGTGCAACGCGGTGTGAGGCTGATGTTTTGGGAGATGCGTGTTTCTGGCAGGGATATAAACCTGCTCAGATGATGCAGCTGTGCTCTGGAACATTTTAGGACAGGCTTATGTGCCATGCTCCCCCAGGGTTAGCTCTTTTAGCCCCATCCTGCTTCCATTCTCTGTGCCTGCACGCAGGGCAAGACAAGGGAGATCGTGCTCCTTCCAGTGGGATGTTCATCCCTTGGAGGGGCTGCAGCCCCACAGTGGGGGCTTGGGCTGTTTCAACCAAGGTGGGCTTGAGTGCCACACCTGCACAAAACATCCTGACAGAGACACCACAGATCCATCAAGGCTGGGAGGTGACAAGGACAGCAATCAGCACTGCTCTGGCTGCACAAATGCTTATCATGCTCTAAAAACACAGAATTATGAAACTCACTCCACCACCCAAGAACCTTCTGGGTGGAGGAAATCACTGAAGTGAAACCCCAAGGGAATTTCAAAGCTGGTGGCACTCGCGCATCGTTTTTGGAACAATCTTCTCTCTTTTGGGGGGCAGCACTGCAGGGAAAATCTCCATTACCTTTTTTCTGGTGCAACCAGCACCCATGACCTCGTGATGGCAGAGGGCTCAGGAGGGAGGTGAACTCAGTGCTGGGGAGTCCATGCTCTTCCCTCCTTCCTTCCCCTGAATCCCTGGTGCACCCCAGAGCACAGCATGGCCTGGCTGGCACCTCCATGGGTCGGGTGTGGAGCTGCCCCTTTGCCTGGCTCTGTTTGGAGTGTATGCACAGAAGGCAGAGAATGGTGATTGATGCTCTGCTTCCTTCAGGTTTAGGTTTCCTGTCAGCTGAGCTGCAGATAAACCATAAACACGGAGAACAAACAAACAATTAGCCTCCCTCGGACCCAGCACACAGACACTCTGCTGAGGTTTATAGCCATTTTCCAGCTTTACTGCCAGGATAAATCTTTCACCACCCACTGCCCAATCAACCTCAATACAAAAAAGTTGTTTGTTCTGTTGGTTTGGTGGTTTGGGTTTTTTCCTCAGTAGATATTTGATTTTTATATTTAGGAAACATTAAAACAAGGGTGCAGAGAGAGAGGTGGGGACCAACATGTAAATTCTGTATCGATCCAGAGGATGTGCTGGCTTGATTCTTCCTGGTGTGGGACCACATGAGAGGCAGAACAACTTTTGTTTCCTCTGAGCTATGTGTTCCACCACTGCTGGACCTCCATGTGCAGCATCCTTTGGCCCCACACACCCACCATCACCCTCGTCACACACCAGTGGGTGCAGGAGGCCAATGCATGCTGCCTTCCATAAGCCCCATAGCTTGCTTTAATACACAAATTTATTCTTCAATCTGAAAAAAAAAGATAAATCAGTTTGTTTTCCGCCCTGCACTTGTATATAGCCCCCAGAAAGGTTCTTTTGTCACTGGGTAGAAATTGCCTTCCTGGTGTCACTGGTGCATCACTGGCATAAAAGGCTGATTCAGATTTGGTGGTAAATTACCCGTAGCTTCTTTTTTTTTCATACGACTGTGAATTTTGTCAAAACTTTGTGTGGCAGTTTCATTTTGTGTCTTTATTGTCCAGCAAGGGGGAGCTGGGAGTGCTAAATTAATTTCTGTGGTGGGACCAATAAATTCAGCTCTCCTGCTGTAAAAGATACATTAATTTTGCTACGTTCCCTTTTTTTAATAGGCACAAAGCCACCTGGATAAATACAGGTAGCGCAGAGAGAGCAGCCATGGACCTGGGCACAGAGACTGTCAGCTAAAATAAATAAGTCAGACATTAAGAAAACAGTATATGCAGAGAAATTTTACTTTCTTTTTACTTTGGTTTTTAGCATTTTTTTTTTGTGTGTGAGGTGAGGGAAAATGGTAAGCTTCAATAATTTCGTATACCATAAAGATGTGAAAAGAAGATGAAGAATGTCCTCTGGGTTTAAAATATTTAGAGGTTTTAATGTTTAATGCCAAGTACATTGGTTTTGATAAATATAATAAAGGAAGTATTAATCTCACATGCTGTGCACTTGGACACGGGGCTATTCCCTCATTAGAGATTCACTGCCAGTGGATGAACCTGGGGACATTTCTCATGGATCTTCTTAGGGATAAGCAGGGATATTTGGGACTGTTTTCTGCAGGAGTTCAGGGGTGACTTTTTGTTGAACAGCACAAGCTGGCTGAAGATCACCAACCTGACTGGGAGAAGAGACCCCTGATGCCTATTGGCAAGTCATATCCAGAGACAGATAAACCAGACACCCAGCCCATCCTGGGAATATGACTGGATTGATTATATGGGAGAATGAGGAATTTGTGTTTGGTATGTGACTTGGTGTTCCCATGGCATTCCCTGCCCAGGGCTGGGAGAAACTGGAGACACCAACATTGGCAGCTGAAACACATTGAACCACAGGCAGAGGCTTTTGCTAGAGGTGAAGATAAGACACAGTTTGGTCCTTGTCACATTTTGGGGCTGTGCAAAGAGCACTGGTCAGAATTAAGAAATGATTTTTGTTGGGGGGAAACATTTTGTAATGGGCTCATTGCAAATCCTCTTTTCATACTGCAACTGGAAGGTAGTAAATCTCAGGCTCCAAGGTCAACTAGTTCAGAGCTCTGGATTGGTAGAAGGTTCTCAGGAAATGCTAATTTTATCATTGGTTTTGAGCCCAGTTCTGGTCTGGAGGTGATCTTGTTATCGCGGATTCAGAAGTCAATCAAAGATACATTGAACAACGTTTTGGATGAGCAGTTGGATGGCTCTTTAGTCCCTGAGTCTGAAAATCAAAGAGGCCTCCAGAGGCTTGCTGAAGTGAGGACAGGCAGTGATGCCAAATGATGTCTGAAAGAGCTCTATGTCCACAAGAACCCTGCTCACGCGTTCCCGTTTCTTAGACGGATCTGTGTCCTGTGCTGTCTAGCCAGAGCATAGATTTCCTGCCAAATCCTCCTTGCTGTGCTATTACCTCATCCCTCTGACACACCGTTTGTTCAATTTCACCTTTTTTCCTGCCCTGTCTGGAGGGTGAACTCTCTGAGACAAGGACTTTGCATCCGTTGCAGCTCCACATTGTCCCCAAACATCGTGGATGGGTCACCCAGAGGTTCTGCAGTGATTTCTCTGCAAGGACACAAAAGGGACTCTTTTCTTGTGTCAATCTTAGCTGGTTTGGGGTAAGTAGAGTGAGGTGGGGAGCACTGCCAGGGCTTTTCAAATGCAGTAGGAGAAAATCCATAAGACAGAAGGCACAGCCACGTTTCCTTGCAGCTCCTAACACGGCCCCATCACTGCCAAGAAAGAAACAAAGCAGGGAAGTCAAGAAAAAAAAAACAACACAGAGACCCTGTAGCCTTTGTGTGGCAGAGCAAACATCGCATGTAAATCAGCATGCAAATGAGGCTGGCAAGGCTCTAACGAGAAAAAGTTACCACCAAGCTTCCCGATGCAGCCCCAAGGCTAAGAGGAGTATTTCACTGCTCATGAGCATCCGGAGCTGAGGCACAAACCGCGCTGGCAAGGAGTGGAATAAAAAGGGCAATTTAAGACAAGGGTGGCTGTAAGTAGCAGATGAGAAAACACAATAAAAGGGAAGATTTCTTACTCTGCAAGTGAATCCATTTACTTCAAAGGTACTACATTTCTTTGATACAATAGCATAACGTTTTTATTGGGGACTAATTGAGCCAGTGATATAATTACGACAGTAAATTAAGGCCTGAAGTATACTTTGAATTTAGGAATAAATTCGTAAATACTTCCTTATCAGTGGCATGTAGGAAAACGACCTGACTGATTTAGCAAGGAGGGATCCTTATGAATTGGCCATCTCAGGAAAACGATGAGCCCTCTTTCCACATAAAAATGAGTGATACATTAACTGCTTTGACTGCAGCCTTTTAGTCACTGCTTGCTATAATCAGTTTTACTAGTGGGTTAATAAAATTTAATTAATAGTTAATTAAGGCTTACAGTCAAGTATACCCATTTTTGATTACTTTATCATCACAGTGTTTACGTGAAGGTGCAAAGCAGATCCCCAAATTCATCTGTCTCTGAGTGCTGTTCAGGATGAGTAAGGGAGAAAAGCTGCATTGCCTTTGAGCCTTGGGAAAGGGACAAAGGTGGTCAGAAAACTCTTCTTGGGATGATAGGCTGTGTCTGTGTCTTTTGCTTGCAAGTCTGCAGCAGAGTTCTTTAAAACCCCTGCATTCCTCCAGTCTGACTTTCCTTGCTGGTTCCAGCCAGGCCCATCTGATCAGCTCAGGAAAACAAAAAGGCAAACATCAAAGGGCCAGAAGTGCTCCCAATCAGTTGATCCTTTCCCCATCACTGTTCCACCAGTTACTGTCCAGATATCCTCAAAGAGGGTCAATAAATCCAACTATAGCTCCAAAACTGGACCACGCTTTCTGCAGTTCAGTGGCAGTCTGGGTGTCTGACATGTTAAAGGAAGCTTCAACCAATGTACACCCAGCAGAAACTGGATATTGGAAAGGAGAAAAGCCCTTGAATAATGTGTTTAATGCAGAAAAATGCCATCGAACTGTTTTTTATGGAAGTGTATCCCTCAGAAACTGCTGACTTCTCCTTTATTATATTTAGCAATACAAATAGCTGAGAACTGTGTTTGGGCTCATTGCAGATAAAGTGCTGGAGAGATAGTGGTGGAGTGAAGGGACATTTATTTCTCTTACTGAGACCCGCACCGTGCTGCCACAGCTGGTGAATCTTATCTCTAAGGCTTTTCTTAGGAATAAAGCATTTAGCCTTTGTAGCTGGGTCTTGTTACAAGGAGCAGGAGAGAAGATTCAATTATGTGCCCTGGCACGGGGAGAGGGAATGAGCAACAACCGAGTGCTGATGCAAAGGGAAGAAAGTCATGCAGCAATCACCAGTGCCCTGAACTGCACACAGGAGACCTGATTGACCACAACAATGTGATCCCAGAGAGAAAAGGAAAGATGAGAGCCTAGAGTGCCCTCCAAGACAGATATGATCTTGGGAATCTGCAGATGTGCTGTTGCATGCTATCAAGATCTCTCTAGTGTTTCTCCTTGGAAGGGTTTACAGATAGAGAAATATTGCTCTCCCCAGAGATCCCCCTAGCAAACAAAAGCAAGAGCTCAGTGAACCTCCCTTCCTCAAGTAAAACAGTGTAGGCACAGTCTTTGGATGTATTATTGCAATTGCTACAGGAATTACTGATATCCTTGCTGTATCCTTGCTAACCTTGCCTCAAAACCAGTCAAATATCAACCAGGGGATGATGCTGCATGAGTGCAGCCCGTTAGGCAGTTTCACACTCTTGCAGATGGGCCTGACAATACAAAACCCTGGCCAGGTTTGGCCCAGTGTGCTGCCAGCCCCTCGCTGAGCTGGAATCCCACTCAGAGGACAGGGTTTGCTCAGAGCTGCCAGTGTGCCCCACGCCTGCTGAGCCTCACCTCCACGTCCAGGCAGCCACAGGCACATCCAAGAGCAGGGCAACCTGCTGGGCTTCCATCAAAGGCTCATTTATCTCCTGTGAAAGTACATGACGTATCAAACGTTTCGCCTTGATTAATGATGCTAATTAAGCTAATGGATTTGAGCAATTTTACAATTGATATTTTTATGTAATTTTGTTTTCGCTCTGCGGTAGCCAGAACTTACTGCCCTGTCAGCTTCCCTCCGTCATGTTCAGCATTATGCACAGACATCATCTTTAAGGTCATATAAATAAACAAAGCAGGAAAGCTCCTCAGATTTATCCCAGCTCCCCCCCACCACTCGCTGAACACTCCCAGGATGTGCAACGAAGCACATTTCAAAAGCAGGGAGCAGAGTCACCAAAAGCAATATCCCAGCAGAGAAAAAGATTGAATTTGGGGGGTCAAGAGGTTGGATTTGGCTTCTAGAAACCCAAGTCCTTATCTCAAGTCTCCTGTGAGTCCTTGGAGGCCATGAGGAAGCTACTTCCTTCTCCATCAGTAAATTAGATGAACTAGTAGGATGTTGTCTTGCAGGAGAGGAGGATGCGAACACAAACACAAAATTCTGGACTTGATGACCTTAAGGGTCTTTTCCAATCTAAATGGTTTTATGATTCAATTCTGTACCACAGATGTGTCAGAGAGAGGGATGCTGACTGAAATCTGGGGTCTGAGGGAGATGCTGTGACACTGACTGAACACCTGAGGTACAGACCAGGTGGATCAGGTGGTGCTGCAGGGAGAAGCTGTTTGCATGGCAAACACCAGGAGCAAAGGGCAAGAACAGGGCATGCAGTTTCCTCAGTGCAGTATTGCACACACTGAGGAGACTTTAAAAATCCTGTCATTTTTATGGAGTGCCTGAATCCCCACAGGTGGAATTTGTGGGTCTTTATTTGTTTACAGGACACCATCAACCAGAGAGCCATGTAACTACTGACCATGTAATTACACTGTAAGGCAAGTTCCACATGTTGACAGGGTAAATAAAATAGCAGGTTATTTTTTCCTGTCTGCAAGGGAGAGGATTATCACAAGATCTTACAGCTGCAAATTATGTAGTAATTATGGCTTCAATAACCAGGCAACTTCTAATATCATTACCAAGTGATTGCCAGGGAGACTGTCACATTCTGGGGTACATGAATCATGGATACTGGAGAAAGAATGACCTGGCAGCTCCAAGCACCAAACCCACCAATTCATTTTCCACTTTTGTCCAGTGTATTTTTAAGCACCTCAGAGAAGGGTTTCCACAACCAGCCCTGGGAGATGCTGCTGCCCATCAGGAGGAGAAATGCTGGCCTTCATCCCTGTAGCTGGCTATTTATGCCCCACACTCCTCACTGCTAACAACCACCCTGGCTCCTGGATCAGCCTCCTGAGAGTGCCTGAGTCTGATGGCTTTGAAGGAGCCAAGCAAGGAGCCAAGAGCAGGAAAACCTCTGTGGAGCCTTACTCAGCACCCTGCTAAAGCAGTAATTACCTATGCAGAGCTCCAGCTCAGCTGATAGCACTGGGCACTATCTGTAAGCCTAAATCTTGGCCAAACTTGCAGAAATGTATAATCTGTCATGCTGAGCATGCTTGCAGGAAGAGGCACACCTGGAAAATGAGAAGGGTGTGTGTGGGTGAGAAAAAGAAATGAATAATGATTTGTAGGGTTTCACATACTTTAAGTTTTGTGCCTGGAATGAAACAGTGTTTGATTACCCGTATGTTTAGTGAACCTAGAAACCAGGTCAATGGGTCAGCAAGGAAATAGCTAAGAGGCATTTGGGTGTGTGCCCTGCTCTGCATTAGGACTCAGAGAAGGAGGGAGGAGTTAAAGCTTTGGCTCTGCCAGAACTGCAGCAAAATTGCACTGTGGGATGGAGTCCATGTTGCTTGGAGACCCCAGTCCCCTTCCCAAGGGAGCTGCCAGTGCAGCACCAGGGGCACCCTGAGGTTTAGGGGGTGTCCAGATTTCACAGACTGGGCGAAGGAGGTCTCTGCCAAGGCCAGGTCTCTGCTGAAGATGGTGGAGCTGTACCTGAACTACTGCCCTGGGGTATCACACAGCATCAGACCTATTTCCTGGGTATGTGCCACTTTTGTACAAACAAAGCCACATATTTTTCCTTAAACGCTACAGCCCTCTAATTCAATTTTTAATTATTGTTCCTTATCATGCTCAGTGTGTTTCTGCTGCACTTAAGAAACTGTCTCTTGTGGTTAATTTAACACCTGCAAATTCCCAGAGCTGTTAACCTAAATCTAGTGGATAAAATCTTTGCCATACATTTAAAAGATCACGAGGTCAGGTCTACCTGGGGCTGAACTTTTGTTACCAAGCACATAAGTGTCTATTTTACTTCCTCTATAAGACAGACCACTGTAGGCTTTATACTTATTTATCATCATTATCGGAGACATTCTGCAGTTGACTGAAATGTTATGCAACAGACAAAAATCTCAGAAGTGAGTGCTTTTGGGAATATTTCTTTACCATACCCTGCCTGAGAAGGACAAATATTGATTCAGAGACTTTGGGTACATCGATTATCCTTTTAGGGAAAGCATGATAGCATTAATAAATCTTGGAATTTTACTCTTCGTGTTTCTGACTGTATTCTCAGCCTGGTCACATGCTGAATAACTGATTAGGGTCTCTTTTATATGTTTTGGGGTTTTCCCTTTAAAAGCACAGTGCCAGCTCTGTTGAAATGAATGTGAGCCTTTTCTCTGCCATTGCATGAATCCCTCCCGTTCCCCCTAAGCACATGTACAAGAGAGAAAGGGTCACTAATCAGAGCTCATAAACCTTTTTCAAATGACAAGCTATTACTTTCCTGGCCTGTAAGAAGTAAGGCTTGGCTGCCCTTTTTCTTAAAAATGGAGGGGAAAAGAAAAACTTTGAGGGGTAAACCAAGGCCAAGCATTTCAGATGGTTTTGGATGAAAAGAGAGGAAAATTTCAGTGTCCAAGGCCACCACTCATCAAAAATTTCTTGCCATCCTCCTCTTGATTCAAACTAAAGAAGTGGTAAGTTGATTGTCTGAGAAGACCTTATCTGCCCCAATATTTGACTGAGGAGACCCAGCATTGCTTCAAACCTGAGGGGAGGAACTGTGAGCTCCCAGCAGGGAACCAGAGGAGTGATCTGATCTTCTCCCTGTGAAATGTCAGATCAACGTACCCTAGACCTTAGCTGGCCAAGAGACCAGCACACTTACTAGCTCTTAGGAAAAAAAGCCCCAGCTTAATTGCTCAAAAACCTACTCCTGACACCTTCCCTGAGGGTATGGAAAGCAGCTGATGGGTCAGAAGGGTCAGGAGGAGGCTCTGATGTCCCCTGGCAATGGCCCTAGAGGAGTAGCTGTTTTTCCTCAGATGAGGAGCCAGCAGGACAACCACCACTGTAGCAAATTATGCTGCTCTCCTTGAGCCTAAAGGAAATCTTTCAGAGGACATCTGTGACCCCAACAGATCAATGGCAGGTCAGATACCACTCAGAAACATGTATGATATTGGCACCTTCCTGGCATGGTGCTCCAAGGAAAACCACCCTTGGCCAATTCCTCCTGAAGACAAGGCAGCTAATTTGGGCTCATAAATCACGGGTGGTGGGGAATCACATTGGAGGACTGGGCTTGCAGTTCATTCTTATCAGTGTTTCTCAGGTCTTTGCTCGCTGTCAATAGTCCTCCACTTGATGTGGCAGAAGGCATTATCATACAGCTGTAATTACAGTCCTCTCATTTTGGAGGCTCCTCAGCAGTTATAAACGTGTGTTTAAATCAAAGGAATTGCACTGATGTGCGGCCGATGAGGATCTGCCCTTCAGTTTTAGAGGCACCACTTATAATTTGCTTCTATCATTTTCCTGCAGGGGAGCAACATGGCAAACTATCTGCACACAGATGAGAAGTAAACACTGTTTTCCCAATTCTGAACAGATTCAAGCATGTTAGTTTAAAGCAAGGGCAAGTTAGGAGGTACAGTCCAACACAAACTGTGCCATCTTCCCACTGGAGCACAAAGCACAATCCCTGCTCATGTTTTCTTAGTTACATAGGGCACTTTACACTCAAAACCAAAGGCAACGGGAGCATTCCACAATACACTTGTCCTCTAAGGAAGTGGGGAAAATAAACTGGCAGGGCAATATTCAAATCCATCTCCTTGTGTCCTGCAGACAGTTGCTTGGATGTCATGATTGAACTCAGGGAAGGAGAAGCACTTGTATCCCCAAACCCTTTCTGCTCAAAAACTCCCACATTTGTAGCCTGTCAGTGCTGGGGCCAGGCTGGCAGCTGGGGTGACTCTGTGTGATGCCACCATGCCTGTGACAACTGAGGAGATGCCTCATGGTTGTCAGCTCAGCCCCCACAGACACGGCTGCCCTTCCCCAGCACTTGCTCTGTCCCTTCCCCGGTGAGGAAGGAAACCTGAGAGCACTTTCTGGTGAGAGCAGCGAGCTTGACAGGCTCATAAATATCCCACCACATACCCTTTCCTTTCTGTCCTTTGAAAGAAAAGACTGACACTAAGGAAGCGTTTGATCACATTGGATTTGTGCCATTTTGCGGCTTACTTGAATGAGCTGAAGGAGCAGCAGAGCCTGGGGAATTTCATGGGTGCAGCAGGTTGTTGATGCACAGAAAGGGCAGCCAGGACTGAGGTATCAGTGGCTGCATCACTCAGGCCAGCTGGAAACAGCCCCAGTGCGTGCTCAGGAGGTGGAAAGGAGGGAGCAGAGCAGGCCTGGGTGCTGAAGGTGCCTTGGTTTGGAGAGCCCAGTGCTGGTGCATGTGGCTCCTGGGTCACCCTTTCTGGTGACTTGAAGTGAGAGGGGATAAAGAGACCTCTAAGAAGGGTAAAAGAGTGTGTTTAAGCCACCTCATGGTATTTACAGCATGAAGAGCATTTCTCCTTCTCCACTAGCTAGACCTGTGTGTCACTATCATGCACAGGTTTTAAAACAACATACAGTGGGATTTACCCCAGTGGCACTGGGAATTCAGTGTCTCTGCCCCATATAATACATTTCCAGCCCCATTGTCCCACACTGTGTATCTATACATGAGAGGGATCAATGCTCTGCATTTGCAAACTGGTAAAAGCTGGTGTTAGTTTTATTTTAAATAGCCAAGGCAGTTCTAACAATGTGACTAAATTCTATATCTAATTTCTCATTTTCAGGGTTTGTGGCTGTAAATCTGAGCTCTTGACACAATCTCTAGTTGGGACAGATTGGCCTTTTGAAAGCCATTCCTGCTCTCACTTTGGAGCTCTGCTTTGCCCTAAGATATGGGCTCTTAGTTTGCAAATGCAGTGTAAATTTATAGTGCTATGTAGAAGAGAATAAATGAGTCTTTATACCGGGTTCTTGGATTTTTTACAGCTCCTATGAATAAAATACAAAGCGACTTGAAAGGCTTTATTAAATAAGAAGGTGGGAGCCTTAAGAGTGATCAGTTATAGGCATTGTGTCAGTGTTGCGAGTTGTTGGTTTTAAAGCCTTTGGGGCAATCTATAGTTGATCCAAATGATAAAACCTTTGCAGGCTTCAGGGAGCTCTGACAGCTCTCACCAGCTGGGGATCTGTCCTGCATTTTCAATGAGGGTTAGTACAGAGCTGCAGTTTTGGGCGTGTTTTGGTAAGGGGATGTCCCCTAACAGCCCAAGGGGAAATTAATTTTGGTGTGAGTAATTCCTTGGGGTGTGAATTCAGCATCATGACCACTCTGGGTCTGCTGGGCCTGCCCCTCATCTGGAAAAGGGTTTGTGTGGACTAGCCCTGGAATGTGCCAGCAATAAGCCACTGCCTCTCCAGGACCTTGGGATGAAACAGAGAAGCGTTTCATTATTTTGGAGGGTCTAGAGCCCATCTTGTCTCCTTCCCAGCTGGTTCCAGGGAACAAAGCCTTATCCTGGCACTAATCCTGAGGCAGCCTGTTTGGCTGTTGCCTCCACCATGGCACAGCTTCCAGTGTGCTCTTTTCTCCTTTGACTTCTTTTTCTGTGCAAGGAGAAACCCTTCTTTCCCTTTTCTTTATCAACTGATATCATCAGTTGGAAGAAAACTGGTTACTCCAGCATCAGTCTGGAGCAGGATCTGGAGCTGATGGTCCCCACAACCCTGCCAGGGCATCACAGTGACAAATCCAGCCTGGCAGCTCCGTCCAGAGTGGAGATGAATATCCTTCCTGGCACATCCTGGGATGGGGTGGGATGGGATGAGGGCTCCTTGCTGCCCTCCAGCTTGCAGGAATGCATGTCAATGAGAATCTCTCCTGGCTCCTGCAGCTCAGAGCACAGAGCAGCTTTTAATTACCCACGAAGGAGAGAGATCCACAGCTATCCCATACTAATGATGACCGAGTGTCATCCTCCACAGTACCTTCCTCTCTGAACCTCAGCGTGTCTATGGAGAGGAGCAAGTGAGAGACAGGTATATATGCCTGACACATGTTGTATAGGTGTATAAACATATATATCTGTGCATAAATGTATCATATAAATGTTCTGTCTGACAGGGCGATGGTGCAGTCAAGTGACATGAAGAGCTACCAGCAGTAAATAATTTTGTTGTTATTACCAGCAAAAAATATTTTCATTAGTAGATGTGGAAACACCATCAAAGACTTTACTGATGCTCCTTCTCCTCTTTTCCTCTTTTTTTTTTCTTTTTTAATAAGGAAATAAAGAATTGAAGGATAAAGTAACTTTGCAAACATGGTACCATGGTTGACAGATTCACATCTTACCTGCAGAATAATTCTTCTTTCTTGCTAGGGAAATCCCTAACTAAGCTTTTTCTTACTGTGTTTACCTTCTTGTCCAATATACTTGGGGGTTTTTTTTGATGTTTTTCGCATTATCACTTGCTAAATATATCACAACCCATCTTTTACTTTGCTCTGCAGCTCCAAGACCTCCACATGCCTTTCCCTCCTCACAAAATGAATTGCTGGCTCAAATATTTAAATATAAAAAAAATACCACCATACAGTATACAAGCAATTTGTTATCACAGTGTGCAAACAAGGTAGAGAGGGGAATATGCTTAAGTAAATTTTATGTATAGCTACTGTGTAAATTTGCCTATTTCCCAAGAGTGGTATTGTCACTATTAATCGTAATAGCATTTCTAATATGGCATATTTCCAATATTTTGCCCTTAATTAGGATTCTGATCATGCAACCCCATTTTATTCCCGTGGTGCTTCCCCTTGGTTTTCTGAAACCTGCCCAGCTCTGGTATGAAGGGTCACAGTTGGTGGCACAGGGGAGGAGCAGGCAGGGGCTCCTCAGCTCACTGTGCTCACCTGAATCCCCCAGCACCCTGTGCCCATCTCACCACCCGAGGAGAGTCCCCGTGTCTCCTGCACCCCTCCTGTGTGTGGAGCCCTGAGGCAGCAGAAAGGGGCCCCAGCCCGTTTCTAACACCAGAATGGGAAGTTTCTGTGAGCTGAAGGCTCTCATAGCCCCTGTTTCCAACACCAGAATGGGAAGTTTCTGTGAGCTGAAGGCTCTCATGTGCCCCTTGCCCGTTGCTAAAATGTGGTGTATGATTTTAGGGGAGAATGAGGCTGTTCGGAGAGCAACACCAGAGCGATGTGGGAAGGGAAAGGGAATCAGATCATTTCCAAGTGGGCTGGGCTGTGTGAGTGTCCTTGAGTGTGACTGTGAAGGGTTTTTGCCAGCGCTGATGTGGCACAGCCGCTCCCGTGGGCAGGAGCCTGGGGACTGCTGCTCCAGGTGAGCAGGGCAGGTCAGGGACTCGAGGTGAGTGTTTGCATGAGCTACCCGCCTGAAGGATGAGCAAACTACTGCCTTTAACTGCTTTAAAGTGCAATTCCCCTGTTTATGCACACATGGCTTAATACAGCCTGTCCTTTCCTCTGCATAAACCCCGTGGTTCTGTGAGACCCTGACACACTCACTCACCTCAGGCTTTGCTGTTTCCAACACACATTTAAAAGAAGCAGCATCCTTGCACACAGGTCATACAAAGCACATGTGCCTTCCTGCTGCCAGAATCAGGTACAGGATGCTGATGCTGCACCACTGGAGGGTTTTTTTCAGGGGAATTGCAACCAGATCAATAAGCCCCAGCTGAAAGGAAAGGCAAGAAAAGATAGCAAGTGGCTGTGTGCTGGTAGCACTGAAACAGTTAAAAAATAATCTGGTTTTGTTTAAAAGCTAAAGTAAGTGCTGTAGGAAACCTTCACATATTCTCTTGGTGGGAGGGTGATATTTTATAACAAGCTTGGTGAGCTCCTGCTCTGTGGTCTAAAGCAAAACCTTTAACCTCCTCCACGTCTGCCTTCTCAGCATAAAGAGAGAACACCAACTCACCCTGCCTTGGTAAAACGCTTCAAATGCCATGGAAGAGGTGTATAAAAGAGCTTCTTGTATCCCCATGAGATGAGAAGGGCAGGGCAAAAGCTCTTCACACACCGTGGATCAGGAGAGCTCCCCTGACTTCAGTGGAGCATCACCAGTTTGTCTCTTCTCCTGTTTTATGCCCACCTTGGAAAGGGCAGAAAATGGGTCATTCTCAGCTGGGCTTGACCCAATTCAGCCAGGACTGGGGCTATTCCAGCAGTTCCAGTATTAACCCTCCAGGGTTAAAACTGTTCTTAGGACAGAGCTACAGCAGATTTTTTTTCTAATTTTTTTTTTTTTATATTCCCAAGAAGTGAGTGTATGGAACAATTTACAAGGCACCAATAATTACCTGCAGTCCTTTCAAACACCCAGAAGAACTATTCAGGATCCAGTAAATAAAAAGGGACAGTGTTGCTGTGACCCTTCCCAGCCTCCTTTGGTCTGAGTTCCCCATTATGCAGTAAATAAATAACTATCTGTTATATGGCTATTTTTTTTTAATAAAAACATTTCAAACTGCTTTGCTTTCCCTTAATTAAAAACACATCAAGCCATGGATAAAACATTGTGGAATGGCTTGTTGTGGCATTGCCTTTTACAGCCGAGAAGCAAATTTCTAATAAAATGGTTTTTGAAAGGAATATTGCCTTCATTCAAATCTCCTATAAAAACTACCCATCCATTAATTCCAATTAATGACACTACAGCATTTCCACTAACACTGGTAGTAATTCTTGGCTAATGGACAATTTTCAAGAAAATCAGAATCAATGTTATTTTGGACAGGACCCTTGCAGAATTAATTTACTGCCCCAATGTTAGTTAAACCAGCATATAAATCACAGTGGTTTGAACTGGTTTCTCAGTGCCATTGAACACAGCCCATGACATGAGTTTCCTGTGGGCTTTACAGGGAGGATGTATCAAATATTTTAAAAAATATATAAAATAAAAGATATACACCCCATCCCCCAAATATATATATGTAATATGTAATGGTTTTTGTTCAATCACCAAAATGGAAGAGGAGAACCAATTACACACTGAACTGGTCAGGAAATATTGAGTAAAAATGAAGTTTCTGTCTGATAACTTCTAATGAAAACCGAGGAGCAAAGCACACGAGACAGTGATGGGGACTGCAGGGGAATAGGAGGTTTTGACAGGCAAGCAAGGAAAATTTCACACTGCCCCTAATAAGAGGCTTCACACAGTGATGGGAAGGGTTAAGTAATTTCTTCCTCCTCCTAAAGGACTTTAATTAACAGCTGATCATGTTGCTTAATCTATGCATCTCTGCCTACCTGCTGCTGTTCTTTTGTCCTTTTGGAGAAAGGGTGGTAAAACTTAAATTGTTGACCTTGAAAAGCAATCATTCTGCAATCACCTCATTGGAAGAGCTAACAAAATCTCTGGAAGCTCCACATAAACACCAAAAAGGGTGGACAGCAGTAAAATCAGGATGGGCTTGGACCAAGTAATCCCCTTTCCCTCTTCCATATATCATCAGTTTTACACCCTTATCAGCGACCTTGCTGCAAATGGAAACCTTTGAGTGTAAGAGCAGAATGAAGTGCAATTAATGTAAAACTAGCTGTTTATGTGGGCAGTTCTGGGTTAATTTAAGTCTGTTCACCAAAATGCACCCATCACCAGAGCACCAGCAAGGCAGCCCCTGTCCTGAAAACCACTGGCAGCGTGTCAGCATGGCCCGTACCCTTGAAACGCCCCCAAAATGTTGAGCATGTCCCGTGACTGCTCATCTGTGGATAAAAAAAATCCATCCCCACAGTACACCTGGAAGAAGACCAAAGAGGTGCCTGATGGGATGACAGCACACCCCGGATGGTGACAGGACAAATTTCCTAAGCTCATTGACCGTCGCTGGCTGCTTCCAGGCCAGCGGATGCTGAAAATGGTCTTATCGGCAAGAGGCTCAGGGTGATCTGGGATCGAAGGCTTAAGAATAGAAAGGGAGGTTATTTATGCTTTATTTCATGTATCAATACTGTGAGAAAAATGCAGAGAGCAGCAACATGAGAGATTTCTGAAAGAGAAAAGGCACAAAGGCAAGCTGGGGGATCACTAATGTAATTCTTTTCTCTTTTTTTTTTTTTTTCTCTCTCTCCCCCAAAGCATTCATTTTCTAATGATTCAGCCGGGCAATTCAAGTCAACTCCCCTTTTGTGTGGTGGATTTAGGTAGAAAACCCAAAGGGTGTTTATTTTGCAGTGTATTACAGAGAAATGACACTAACAGCCAGGGGTACAAGGATGGCATTAGCCGCTCTCGCAGCAGCGAGTTCGAGGGCTCGGCTGGGGCCCACTATCACCATCCCTCCCGCAGCCACCAGACAAGAAGGCAACTTAATAGAAGCAGTTTCCAAATCACAGAGCCCTGTAACCTGTCATTTTCTGGATGGCTTTATTATAGCTTTCCCTATCTGAAAAAAACCCCAGGTTGATCCTTCGCCAGGTTAAAGGGATTGCGGGGTTTCCCGGCTGATGGTAATGCCGTGCTGTGCAAGTGCTGGCAGCTGAGGAAATATTATTTCAGCTGATAATAAGGAGCATTAATGAAAAGAGCTACATCTGCTCAGTCGTAGCAGCGTGTCTAAATGCAAACAGGCTCTTGGAAAACTTCACCTTTGCCTGAGGACGGCTCAGCATCAGATTCTGGGGGCTGTGGGGTGCAGACCATCACCCGTCCCCTGTGCAGGTGTTTCCCAGGGAATCTATTCTCACACCACATCTGGATGCTGCTTTTTGACGACTTAATTCCAGCTCTCTCTCAGTGGAAAATGTGCTTAACACTGAGCCATTCAATATGACTTAAGCACTTGCTTAAAGCTAAGCAAATGCTCAAGCATTCACCTGGTTAAGGATTCTTCCCTGAACGAGGAGTGAGACATGGTGTTTTTTAAACTGATTGATATATTTGGAGTAAGTCAGTATTAATGATCATGTAAATTAAAATCTGGAAGGCGGCCAACTTCTAAAAAGCTTCGTCTGACACTGCAACTCCTTGCAAATCGACTTTGTGTTCCAAAGATACCGACATGGAAACGCACTTTTACTCACAAATATTTCTGGGCACAGGACACTTTTTAAAAAAAGCTCCAGTAATTACCCTGATGAGGTGATCAAGAGGGTTGAGTGACACCAAGACCAGTTTGGAATTTATTCAAAATAACACAAACATGCCCATCATTAACGAATTCTGTTAAAAAATTTAATGATAATATACATTGATGTTCTTAGCCTTGTTTCTTACTCCTTAATGTGGTGTGAACTGGGCTACAAGGAGAGGTGAGGATCTGCTCTGAATGTGTTGAAAGAAAATAGAGGCAGGGAAAACAAAACTGACGTGAAGGAAGACCTATAATTCTGTGTCACATGTTAATCTCAGTGAAAAATAATGCTGTCAGGTTTTACCCTCACTGATTCCCATTTGGTACTCATCCAGGGAAGTTCAGCATGCCAGGAACACGAACGTTGCATTAGTCAGGGCTTGTTGATCAACCACACTGAAGGACACAGAGTTGCCCTTATGTCTCACAGCATACTCAGATTAATTCACCTTAATAACATCCTAAGAGCAAAACGGGACTCTGCCTCCATGGTCCTGCCAGTGCAGCAGGGAAATGAATGCTGCTAGTGATTACCCAGCTCAGAAATTCAGTTTGCTGGTGACTGGGTGTGTTTCAGGCTCCACCTTTCCTGCAATCAATGTGACGTTTGCTGTGTTTCCTTTTCCTAAAGGGAAGAAGTGACTCATGTGGGCACAGAGATAGACAGAGAGGGAGCAGAACACAAAGGGGCTCCAAGAGAACTGGAGAGGGACTTTTTACAAGGGCATGGAGGGATAGGATAAGGAAAAATGGCTTCAAACTGAGAGGGCAGGGTTGGATCAAATTTCAGGAAGAAATTCTTGGCTGTGAGGGTGGTGAGGCCCTGGCACAGGTCACCCAGAGAATCTGTGGCTACCTCATCTCTGAAAGTGTTCAAAGCCAGGTTGGAGCAACCTGGGATAGTGGAAGGTGTCCCGGTCTATGGCAGGGGATGAAATGAGATGACAATTAAGGTCCCTTCCAACCCAAACCATTGTCTGCTGCTGTGATGTGCTCGGGGCAGGAGGGTTTGGGGTGTATCAGGAGGGCAGACACAGAGGGCTGGCAGAGTGATGCATAAGAAAGCCACTGTGGCATGGCCAAGGCTTTGTGCTGGGTATGACAGTGGTCACCCCAGAGAGACAAAAATGTCAGCATTTGGAGCAATCCACTCCTTTCCTGCATCTTTGCTGCTGGCTCCACCAAAAGCCTGGATGCCCCAGTAGTGCCAGAGCCACCAGCTCCTTCCCCTGCAGCACATCCACATGCCAGAGCATTGCACCCAAGGGCACCTGAGAGCCCCAAATACACCCCCCCAGTGCAGGTACTTTTTACATCATCTCTGTCCTTCAGTGATGTCCCCTTGGCTCCATCTAAAGCTTTTCCAAGAGAGAGATCCCAGGGCTGCTGTGTAAACTAATCTTGTAAACGCTCCTCATTTTTGCCCAGGCTATCAGAGCAAAATGTCTCTACAGTGCAGTACATTTATTAAAGTCCTAATGGAATTAGAGTCCTCCCACCAAAAAGCCAGATGGTTGGTGTTTTTATGTTATTAGTTAATGCAATTTAGTATTAAAGTTTTGAGTTAAAAACAATGTGTGTTGTTTTTTTTATGACATCTGCTTATATTCTGCCAGCAAGATGAAGTTATGTTTAAGCAGGGCCTTTCCTTTATTAATGAAGTCAATTAAAAGAATGACCCTAAGGAAGGGGATATTCAGTTTTGGAAGCAATCACCTTTTATTACTGCTGGCAGTGCTGGCTCTGGGAGCTGCAATGCTGAGCAGGCACTGGGAAAGGCCCTCAATGTCCATCGTGTTTAACAGGCAGGGGGAATAAAACCTGCAGAGTGTCGCAAGGGACTTCATCCTTTTGAGGCTGTAAAACATCTTCCTCACAGTGACTGGCAGCTGCCAGCGCGTGCGTGGGCTTGAGGAGGGATGTCCTTGGGCAAAGAGCACTCTGATGGCCACAGGTTTGCTCAGTCCTCATCCTTCATTTCCAAACCCATCACACAGGGTGCAAAGACAACTCCAAGACTATTCCTCAGACGGGCAAAAGGCTCGACTGCGCACAATGCTGCTTTCTGCGTTTTATTCTCTCTCTTCCTTCTTCATTTTATAGACGTATTTTATGATATAGCAGCAAGGACAGGTCCCTCTCAGTGATTTTAGCACAGCATTGGGAATGGAGAGGTATTTCTGGTCATGCCAGGCTGCCCTGATGGTGGCAAAGAGAAGCTCTGAGGGGGAAGCAGGATCCTCTGCGGGAGGACCCAGGCACAGCCTCCATTCCCAGGCTCAGGCTGCACCGGGACTGAGCCCAGGCTTCCCTGGCCATCAGGGGTTGATGACCCTCCCCTCAGGCTGGTGTCACCTAATTCCCCATGCTGGAGCTGAAGCCTTATGTAAAACTGCTGAAATTTACTGGTAGTCTCCCCTATATCAACCCCACAGCTTTTCCCTTTTCATAGTGCTGTCCTTGCTGACCTTTCACATTTAGGATTAGGCAGACTGAAAGATAAAATCTTCGTTCAATTCAGATAAATTTTAATTCTTTCTTTCTTTCTTTCTTTCTTTCTTTCTTTCTTTCTTTCTTTCTTTCTTTCTTTCTTTCTTTCTTTCTTTCTTTCTTTCTTTCTTTCTTTCTTTCTTTTCTTTTTTTCTTTTTCACACATCTGCAAAAGTTATCCAAGCAGAAGCAATGCCATCAAGCAAAAGCTCTCAGCAGTCATCATAGCTGTTCTGGAACGTGAAATACCCACAGCCATACAATGGAAATATTACCATAGCATTTATGGACAGAGACTGCCAAGAGAGCTGGGCCAGATTTTGGCTGGGTTAGTCTCTAATCTCACTGAAGCCAGTGAGAAAAAGTCAAATTAAACCAGTGAGCACCTCAGCTGTAACTTGGTTGCTGTTTCCTGCATATTAACCTTGGTACTAAGTCAGTAACCATATATTAATTAGAAAACTAAGAAAAAATTGCAGATCCATCTCAGACAGGCAAAACAAATCCTCAGAATAAAATGAAGTGAGGTTTGTTTCATCTGCCTAAACATCAACCTTCTCCTGGCACATACAGAGTGGATTTCATGGCTGCTGTTCTTAGAACAGAAAACAGGGTGTGTTAAAAATGGGGACGTATCTGTAAAGCTGCAAAGCACAGCTTGATACACAATAAGTACACATAATCTATTCTTCTATTCTATTCTATTCTATTCTATTCTATTCTATTCTATTCTATTCTATTCTATTCTATTCTATTCTATTCTATTCTATTCTATTCTATTCTATTCTATTCTATTCTATTCTATTCTATTCTATTCTTGACAGTGCTCCTTGCCATGTGTGCATTAAGTGGTGCAGCTCACATCTGTCATGCATGGCAGGTTTCCTCTCCTGCCTCCTCTGCTCAGGCCTGGAGCTGGTTTGTGGCTCAGTGCTTTGCATTGCTAATGATCAGCTTGTTAGATTTGATGTCTGAACAGGAGAGGAGCTCTCTGTGACTGGGGGCTGGAGGGTGTTGGACACTGGGTGGTCTTGCAGAGGGTCCCTCTCACACTGCTCTGAGAAGAGCATGAAAAAGCTCACACCAACCAAAACAGCCTGTCCCTGGCTCTTATGGGCTGCTCAGACCTTGCCAAAGCAAAAGGTGACTGGTGGTTCTAGCAAAGTATTTGGGCTAAGAGAGGTGGGGATAATTATGGCTACAGAGTTTCTGCATCTGGAAATCTCAAGCAGCTTGGTGCAATTAAGATGGCATTCACCAGTGCAGAAAAAAGCAGAGCTTAACTTATGGTTTGCATGCCAGAAAAGCTTCAGCTTGGTTTTTCTTCCCTGTTTTCATATTCTGCAGGAGCTCACCTTGGAGAGGATCTTTGGGGGAGTGGTGGGGTGGCCCTGGGGCAGGGGGCACAGGGGCTGGGGTGATGCTCAGTGTGCACAGGACAGTGTTCCCCTCCATGGAGCCCTCACTCCACCCAATACTCATCTCCATGAATCCCCTGACTCCTCATTCCAACAGCAAAGGCTCTCCATGAACCCCCACGTAGCTGGGAGTCAGGCTGGAGAGTCTTGGCTGTCTTGGGCTCCTGCACCCTTCAGGGGCTACATCTTGGCAAAAGAGATTCAGAAGGAGCTGCTTGAGCTCCCTGAGATGCCCACACCAAGGAATGGGCTCCAGTTATTGCTCCTCAGTGCCTCTGCAGCAGGGAATCTCATCTGCACCAGCCAGGCTGCCTTCCTTTGTGGTGGGGATCAATAAAATGGAGCCTGGCCAGACATTCAGCTGGAGATGAAACTCCCTTCTCCTCTCTGCTCCTTGGAAAGCATTCTTTTTTTTTCTTTTTTTTTTTTTTTTTCCCTTCACTTGAAGCACTTCCTGTAAACCAGAAGATGTATGGCTGTTTCAAAGAGTTTTAGTACTTTTACCAGTAACTCCACAGCTCTGTTCTGAAGGAGTGAGGCACTGCGGGTGAAGGAGTGCTTGGCAATTTAGAAGATTTAATAGAAGTCGATTTTACACTTACACACATTAACATTCACACGGGCTTGATAAGGGAAAAAAAGCACTGTCCAGTGTTCTCGCAGCTACATGATGCTGTTTGCCAAAGTCTTTAGTTATAATTAGTCAGATTAAACCCCATCCATAGATAGCTTCAACTCCATCCAGAAAAGCTACCTCACTTTCTATTTTTACAAGCCCTGCTGACAATAAGTACTCTCACATCTGACAGGATATATTGTCTTTGCCCATTGCCTCTTATAACCTGACAGTGAAAAATGTACACTTCAGCATCCAGGGAGTCGTTTGTTACTTCTCCACTTCCTTCTAATTAATGAAAACATAAGGGAAGAAACAATAACTGGGTCTACTGTTCAGGCAGAAAATGATTATTGCTCGGATGAAATAAAAAAAAATATTTTTGGCACCTGATTGCCTCAGCAATGACATAATCAGCAGGGATTTTTACTGACTATGCAATAAAGCTGCATATAACTATAAATGCAAAATGCTTAAAGGGTTTCCCCCCCTTCCTTCCTTTGCATGGAGTTACACCTACCATAAAGGCTATCTTAAAGATGATAAAAATGAGGTGCTTTATAGACAAATGGTCTTGTTACAGAGAAGTGAGAGATTGGACCCAAAAAGCAGTCTAGCCTGGCTTCACTCAGGGAGATGTGTGGTTTGGCATGCACCACTTAGATTGCTGTATTTGGGCCAGGGAGCATATTTTTTGTACTGGCACATGGGAAAATGATTGATACAGATGAAACTTGGAATTCAGCAGAGCACTTCTCAGGCTTTTACTCCAACACTAGTCAATGGAGGGGCTGGGGGCCATGGGAGCTGGGGAATGCACACTCACTGACACAAAATGAGTTTCCCCAGTGGCTCTGGGGTTTCTGCTGTGAAAGGTGGGGGATTTCTCAATCTTTTTTTGAATTTTGTTGCTTTTCATGGGCACTAAACCTGGCATGGGCATTTCTGCTTGAGATCTACCTGCAAAACATCTCTGGGGTATCCAAACTTATTTCAGAAATCTTTTTCCAGATTTTTCCATTCATCATCTATTCCTTGAGACTTTTCACAGAAATGTCCTGAATATAATGACTGTCCTGACCTCCATAAATACAGGGCAGTATTTTCTCAGTTGATCAAAATTGCTGAAGTGCTGCTATTCCATTTCCCAGGAAGCAAGTCGCAGAGAGCTATTGGGATGAGAACAGATGTCTTCATTACCAACCAGAAGTAAATGGAAAACCAGTGCAACCAAGGGAAAAGAAAGGAAACAGCAGTGATATGTTGATATTCTGGTTGTTGCTGAGTGGTGCTTTATTGCCTACTCTTGAAGGAGACTGTGAACAGTGCAAGATGCTTTAGGACACCCGGGTGCTAAACCCAGGCCTCAAGTAACCTGTGCCTGTTTTTCATCTTCACTGTAAATCCAATCTTTGGCTTGCACCAAAGTTTAAGCAACATTTCAAACTGGAAAACTGTGATTATTGGCTGGAGACAGTGGCCTGCAAGGATGGATGCATGGCTACCTATGAGTAACTCACCCAGAAGAGGTTGAAAGTCTTTTATCCTGTTAGGAAGAGGGTGGATACTCAAGTTAATAATTGTGATGCACAGCCAGAAATAATTAGAGACTGCAAGACTGGCAATCATAAATTACTTTTCTTTTAATAACATAACGAAGGCAGAGTTGCAGAGGTAATAGAAAAGTGCAGCTCAAGCAGAGAAGTTCAAATGAAAAAATCAAGGCCAAATCCATTTCTTTAATTCCTTTCTCTCACAAAGGACAATAAAATATTCACGGTTTCCAATTAACTAACTTTAACTATAGGTGATTTTTTCCACAGCTAACTTGTCCAAGGGAGAGGAAGCAATAAAATCTTAAAGGGGAGCTCCACTGCTTATTTAAATCTGTTGAATATGGCACTGGAAGGATTTCCTCCACATCTGCAGGGTGATGCTCTGACCAGGTGAAGGTGGTTGTAGGCAGGAGTGCCTCTGGTCTAGCAAGCTGATTTAGGTTTGAAATTTCAGGAGAAATTCTGGATACTCGCCAGGGATGCTAATGGGAGCACCAAAAGCATTATTCTCCTGTGGGATTTCCTTGGGACTCATCAAAGTGATAGTTCTGGTGTTTCTGGAGACACACTGCCAGCCTCCTGCCCAGTTTGCTCCCAGAGCTGGTGCAGGAGAGGTTCACAGGCTGAACACAGGTGGCTAAACTGGCATGGGCCAAATTATTCTGCAGTGAGGCTCTGACTGATTCAGTGCCCATCTTTAGAGGCTGGATTTGGGAGAGATGAACCCTGAGAGCAGCAGCCTGGAGACTGGTGCTGTTTTAGCTCTGTATGCAAAGAGCAGCAGAGTTTGGAGTGCTGAAAGTGAGATCATTGGAATCTGCTGGGTTGATGTTATCCGTTGCAGTGATTTTCTTTAATTACAGCAGAAGCTGAACATCCTTTTGTCTGTACAGTATGACAGACTTATTAAAATACAATGTAAAGCTTGAAATGTAACAAAAGAAGGTGAAATGATTCCTAAATCACTGTGATTCCTTTGGAAAAGAGGAAAGGCTTTGCTTCTGTGCCCAGAACTATATTGCAGAGATAATATCAGTATTTGAATTACAGTAGTATCTTAAAGTCCTGAACTTGAGGTTCAGTTATCTTGGGTGGCATCAAGGAAAAAAAATATACAATCTTTCTCATGGATATAATTAAATACAGTTTAATATATTTTCTAATATGAATGTAAACATGTCTGAGCCAAAAATGGGCTCAGTTTGAAATTTACAAATAATGTAGGCTGGAGGTTCCTATGTGACTTTTAAGTAGGAGTCTGCAATTTGTTCTACTTTAATTTGACCCATCCATCTTGATGGGTAGTCTCATTAATGCAGCACAGTTTTACATCAGAAATATCCCCTTTGAATGATATGAAGCCTAATGCATTCCTCCCACACTGGAATAAACATAATATGTGGTAAATATTACATCTAGTGATCCTTAACAAAACTGATCGATCATCAATTTTCAAAAAGGGAAACCATCATTGGGTAGAAAACAGATCAGCTATTGAACCAGGCAATTATCTCCCTCCTGAATGAGATGCTTCCTGCCAAACCAGAAAGAAATAGCTATTTGGCAGACCAGTAAATGTAACTAATACCTCCAGGACATGTTGGACAAAATTCCCTGTTAATAGTGCTCCAAGGACTGGAAAAGGCTCCAGGACTGAGGTACATGTCACATTACTGGCATGAAAATCACTTCATGGTGGTGCAGGGCCCTGCTCTGAGCAAGGAGCTGTCACTACCAGGAGTGGTACCTGTCAACTTCAAGACCTCTGGGAGGACCAACAGTGTCCTCCAGTCCTCCCTGCCTCCATCTGGCACCTTCCTGCATGGGGAGAAAACACAGTGACAAGACACGTTGCTCATGGTGGCACTGGGAGGAGGGATGGGTGGCAGGAGCAGGCAGGAGTGGGTTTTCCATCAGCTCATTCCCTCTTGGCCACCTACAGCACCAGCACCACCCCATCCTGGATGGGACTGTGGTGAGGGGGAAGGGGGTTTCACCTGCCTGGGCTTCTTTTGCAGAAAAGAATGATCCCAGTGTTGCCTGAGTTGGCTGTGACTGTCTCTGGGTGCTGTTCTCACCAAGAAGAGGAGAACTAATATTCCCACGTGGGGGACTGGTGGACTGTCTCTGCAGGAATTTTAGATGTATGGCTACATTCTCCTGCCCCTTGAGATGTGGCTGCTGGGCTTGGCCACCTGCTGCTGCCTCCAATTCCTGCTGGAGACCTCAGTCTCCAGCTAAAGGCAACATGAAAGAAGTCCTTCACCAAAATGAGATTATCAGGTGTCATAATCCAGGTTGCTTTCTTATAAGATGTATGTCTGTTTACATCAAACCCTTTGCTGGCTACTGAAATATATCAAAGGGACACTGCCAAGGGTTTTCGGGCCATGGCTTTGACCTACCTTAAAATAGCTCTTATTAAATGTGGTAGTTCTTTAAAATCAAGATTTTTTTTTTGTTTTTTGTTGGTTTTTTTTTTGAGTAAACTTGCTCTTGTAAATTTGATGCCTGGAATTAAAGAAACATGGGGTGGAGGGAAAGAAGTCCTGACTGAAATAGAAAGAAAAATGTTGGGTAATTTTGTTAGGGTGCTCAGCAATGCAGGCATTCCTCCCTTGGCAGCTCCCAAGCCTGGCTAGCTGGAGCAGCCTGTTGCAGGAGCTGCACTGTCATCGCTGCTGAGCCTGATACACACACAGAGAGATTCTGGCATGAAGCTTGCTTCCATTAACATATTTTTTCTGTGAATGGCACTGTTTGTCCTGCAGAGTGGAAAATCCCTCTGCCTGAAAAAATGGTCTCGAGGGACCACCTCTGAAAGGGAGGGAAGAAATTTATTCGTCCAGGCTCACACGGTCTTGGTCCCTCTGCTGAGAATGACAACTAGTGTGACTCTGTGTGTCAGCAGAGGTCCTGGTCCAGGAACTGGGCTGAGAAATATGCAGTAATTTGAAGTTGACATTAAAACCTGTCACCATCTAAAACAGCAGGGAAGGAAAAAAAAAAAAAAAAAAAAAAAAAAAGACACCAAAAAAACCCCACACAACAATATTTGCTAAAAGGCAGGAGATAAAATCACTAGATGAAATTGCTGCTTCGGAATGACCTTCTAAAAATACCTGCGGTGATCCATCTGGGTGGCTGGAGAGCTGCGAACCGGAGAGGTGGTGACTCCGCTCTGAAGCCGGGCCCTCCCTGGAGGAAGGCAATTTGCACATTACAAAAACAGTGTCCCCAAATAAATTACGGCCATAATGAGCCACAAAGACACCAGACAAAAGGAGCCCTTTCCTTGTAAACAAAGTAGCAGGAGGGAAAGCTCCAGCTCCAGCCTCAGCCAAGAGTCTGGTCCTTATCTCTCATTAGCACAAAGGTTAACGAAGATATTAGGCTGGGGCTGCAGTTTGGGCAGACCCAGGCAGTTTCTCTCGGCGCAGCTTCCAGCGTGTGTCCCAGACATCTTCCCTACAAAACAGGCAATGATTCAGCTGCTGCTCCACTTTTCCTGCATCCAGTGACACCTACTTGAGTTTCCCGGGGAGCTCTGTGCCGCAGGAACTTGTTTGCACTTCCCACTGCCTCCCAACAAGGGTGACATTCCTGATGGACTCGTGGCAGGGCTGCATTTCCTATTCCTCGACTAAATCCCTTTTGATTTCACAGCCTCTTTGCTTTAGGAGCACAAATATGCAGCTGGGTGCAAATCACCCCACCGGTCCACATACACTCTTAATTTCCAATGCATTAGCAGCACACTCCAAAACCTCCATTCCAAGACACAGACAATAAAAATGAATTAACTGAACAGTCATTAGGATATAATCTGGTAGCGTTAAGGTGAGTCACAATATAATTACCATTATTTCTAATGGAGTTACCATCCCATTACTGCAGAACAACACACCTCACCCCTGCTATGGAATGGGCACACACCTCACTGCACACTCACTGTGGGACACACTCAATTCCAGGACAAAAATCAAGGAGAAATCCAGAACTTGCTTGGAAAGTTGTAGCCCCGAGTCAGATATGTGCAAAACCCAGATGCTTTCAGAGGCTGGACTTAGAAAATCTGGGTCTGTGCCACTGGCATCAAAACGAGCCATTTATTGACTGCAGTGAGTTTTGGATGATGACCCTCAGGCTTCTTGGCATGGATTCCTAAAGGAAGGTGGATCCGGCATTCACAATCTGGACATTTCACTAAATTTTGAACATGAAAGCTGACTTTAATCACATTCATGAGAGGAATAGCAAACAAAAGGACTTTTGATTTCTATCTATGCAGCAAAACGTGGCTGAGGAAAAGCTCAGACTCCTGATGCCCCCAGAAGGAGAAGGTTGGGGCATCTGCTCTCTGCTTCAACCTCCAAGGAGACCTTTGGCTTCAGCATGTCCTTCACAGGTCTGGGGTCTGTTTCTCTCAGGACTCCTTGTTTACAAAGTGGTCAGTGAACTTCTCAAAATATTCATTTTACTTCTAGTTTTGGGGCCTGTTGGCTGGTTCCTGAGGGATTCTCAGGAATAAGGAGCTGGCAAACCCAGGAAATATGGAAAGTGACATAAATGTATTCTGCTAATGCTGTAAATTAGTCATCTCAAATATGTATTTAATATAATAAATTTGGAAGACAGCCTGTGTAGGTTAAGTGGCAAGTGGCAGCACTTTTAATGAGGATTAATATACATACAGGTCCTATAGATTTGTTAAAATTCAATAAATATTTATTATAATCCAGCGGTTCTTAGCTTACACTTGAATAAATTGGTTAATGTAAAATAAATAGAGAAGCATGACCAAAAGGAATGGACAAAATCTCATCAGTCCCACTGTAAGTTCATGGCTCACGGGGGCTGTGTCCTAACTAAACCTGGTGTACTTAGATCTTTCAGAAGAAATTTTCCCCATATTTAGTGATAAATTACTTTCTCCTTTCAGTGCAACATGGTGCACACTCTGCTGTGGCACTGCTGTTCATTCTCATCCTTCATGGATCAACTTGTTGGCTTCTTCTCCCATCATTATGTCTTTGCCCATGATAACCTTTGCCATTACACTGTCTCACAGATATTTTCTTAGCCTTCCTGGACCCTTTTCCGACTGCTGTCACGCACAGGTTTGTAGTGAATATTTCCTCATTCCTATGTGACAGATAATAATGTTTTTCTTAATTGCTAATCACGTCTATTAGTGAGTTACTTGCAGGAGAACAGTTAATTCCAGATCGCTTAGAAATTCTGCAGCAGGGCTGAGGGTACGTGCTGTGCTTCCCAGGTGACTCCCAAACCCTGTGAGCTGGTGAGCCCTGCACCACCAACACTCTGTCTAGAAGTTCTGTGGTTTCATTCCCAGCCCTGGAATGGGACAAAAGAGGAGAAGATATTATTTGTATGGATGAGGTTCATCCCCAGTCACAGCTACACATACAAGTCCTGTATAATGCATTTTGGGTGGGAACACAGACCCTGTAGCAAAGGTGAACTTGCAGAGGGTTTGATCTGAGCACTGGGCACAAAGCTGCTGGCACAGGTCTCTCAAAGATATCTCACCTGCTCCTGGGCAAGCAGCAAAGCCTCACAATGTTGTGGTGGGTGGCTTGTTTTTAATGCCACAGTGCTGCTGGAGTTCCTTGGCTCAGACACTGTGAGAAACTCAGAAATAGTCTCCTAGATTAGATAATGGTGGTGAGGTGACCCTCAGAGCCAGGCAGTCCCAAGAACTTGAGGAAATTGAAGTGAAGGCAGAGTAAGGGCTGAGTGAGAGCCTGAGGCATCCGCAGCACAGCCTGACGGCGAGATAACGGCAGGGGAGCCAGAGGCAGGGAGGGGGTAAAAGGAAGCAGTGAGCATTTGTAAATGGGACTCCTCAGGAACTGAACATGATTGCCTAAAAACTCCTGCACTGCCTCTGAACAGCTGCTTTCCCTGTGCTAAATAAATCATGCATCTTGTTACCTTAGCCTGTGCTCACGGAAAAGATGTGTTTGAGCAATAAAGCACAGAGCCCTTCCAGCACTCTGCTTTTCCCACCAGCCTGTGCATCTCCCATGTCAGCTCCTGATCTGCTTTCTCCCCATCCTCCCCCAGTTCCTCTGCTCCCAAACCAGTCTGTATAGCCCAGCCACCAGCAGTGACCCCAGGAACTCCTGGTCTGAGATTTGCAGTGGAGGAGGAGCCTGGTAAGAGAACTGAGACCAGGTTTGTGCTCACTGGGTGGTGTGGAGGTGCTCAAGGGGACCTGGACCCTAGTGTGTCCCTGCTGCAGCCCTCATCCCTGCAAGGATGCCCTTGTTGCTGCTTTAAAACCTCTCTGAGGACAGTGCCCTGCACCAGGCTGCACCTGGGGGTGCAAAGGGCACTGCTGCATTTCAGGAATGAGTCATTTGAGACAGTGGGTCTTCTTGGAGGAATGTTGCAGAGCTCCACGACCATCAGGAAATATTTCTGTAGAGTACACCAAGCCACAAGTGTCCTTTTTTTGCTGTTAAGCACCACCAGAGTTAATTTGGGAGGGGCAGGAGGCATGCTTGCTCAAGGAAGATGCGGGAAGCCAATTACAAGTTCTTATATAAATCCAAATGTGTCTTCCTAAATATGCCGCCTCTCAAAATGAGTCTGAGATTTAGTCTTCACAATAAGCCTGAACTGTGAACTTTTTAATTTGCACATGGTTTCAGGAAATCTAACTCATCCTATCAAAAAATAAACCCCACCCCACTTTGAAAAAAAAAAAAAAAAGCAACAGCGCTCTTTAGCTTGTTTCTTTATTCCAGGAGCAGAGTAATTTATGTACTCATTTAATTTTGTTCTGCCACAAACAAAACCACAGTATATAATGCAATCCCTGTTGCTGGAACACGTATTGTTGGAAGGACATTGGAGAAGACATAAATGTCCCTGACACAAAAGAAGATCCCAGGTTTCAGAGACTTCAGATAGATTGGAAAATATGGGGAGCTGGGTTAAATTTATGAGTGGTCCTTTGTTCTTTCCCTCAGAGTATGATGGCATAATCTTTTAAAACTACAGTAAGAGCCAAGTATCTGAGAGATGGGTACTTTAAAAGCAAGCAGAGCACTATGAAAATATTTTGTTCTATATTTTTGCCCACCGTTCATTTTGCTCCAGCAATGAAGGGAAAAAACCCCTCAAATAATTAAAAAACATTTGTGTTGGGAGGTGAGGTAGATAGTGTCTTCAGGGAAATACCTTCCAAAACAAGAGTATTGAATTACACATGCAAACTGCAGGCACAACATGCTGGATTTGCATATATGTGCATACAGAGAGAGCCAAAGCTTCCCAGCCAGCCCCTCAAACAGCCATATTTCATCCCTGCAAGAACATCCAACAGCTGGAATTCTACAGCTCCTGAAAAGTCCAGGAAAAACCCAACCCTCACATCTTGCTGAGCGAAAAAAAAAAAACAAAAAACCAGCATGTGAATGAACTCAAGTCAGCTGTGGGTAATTGGCTCAGTTATCTCTAATGTCACTGTTTCATCTGCCAACAGTGAGAGGCTGATAAGCCCTGGAGGTGGCTGGACTGGGGAACAGCCCCAGCACCCCCGGCCGTTCTTTCCCTCCCAGGCAAAGCAACTCCTTCTTCTGCCTCAGTTTCCCAACCAAACAAGGGAGACCACATTAGGGGTCCCACAACAGGATCATTGCCTCCCACATTAGGATTTTGAGGGGAAAATGTGTCACTACTGTGCTGTCAATGAACACCACTTCCCTTTGTCATTAGTTTGGAAAACAATTTTATTTTCTTTCTCTTGTTAAAAGCACCAAATGAAAGGGAAAAACGGCGGGGGAAAAAACCTAGCTCACCTTTTTCATTACATGGCATGAATTGTGTGTGTCACACAGATGGGTTATGTCTGTGTACAGCAGAGGAGGTTGGAGCTGGCCTCTGGGAGAAGTTATGAGATGTGTTTTTAAGCACTGTTATGTTGCAAAATGGTGATGCAATTGCTGCTTTCATCTGGTGGCAGAGCTGTAGGCAGCATCTTCCCTCCATCGTTCCTCGCCAGTAGGGCTGAGATTTTCTTAAGTAATGGGAAATTTTGCAATGGGCTCTGTTACTGGAGAGGTGGAACACTGAAAAAAAAAAAGTGATTTTTATTTAAAAAAATAGAACTTAAATGACCAGAAGGAAGAAAATTAGCTCCAGGGAAATGAAATTGAAATAAACCCTTTTCTTTTGGGTTAAACTGTGTATTGTGTGATGTAAAAGCCTGATCTCATGCTGACTTAAGGGACTTTGCAGGCAGCTCCAAAGTCCAGAGCTGATCTTTCCAAATTATTAATAAAAGACAAAGCAAAAAAAAAAAAAAATTGCTTTTATAAAATAAAGAATAACTCATTTTTCACTAAGTGTTTGGAATATTTTTTTGGTAAGAACATGCCAAATTGTCAGAAGCCTAATTTTTTGAAAGAATTTATCTGTGTTGAGACAACTGCCATTGGCAAAAGCTAATTCCACCTACTGATGGAATTTTGTGTCGAACTAGGGAAAAAAAAAAAGACAAGAAAGAGAGAAGGCACATCCCCAGCAACCTTATCAGCTTGGAGCAGGACAGAGCCACACTCAGGCTTCTGTGCCAATAAAAAATTAATTATTCATACAAGTTCTTCTGGAGAGCAGAGGAAGACCAAGCACTGGGTGACCAAGAGGCTCCTCAGCACCAGTGAGGTGGGAAGGTGGCTGGGCCAGCAGGTTGCTGGGAGGTGCAATGGGCATTCCAGGGGCTCCCTTGAGCCAGAGGTGCTTGAGGTGCTGGAGAGGGGAATGGGGTGCATGGTCCAGTCAGTCTGGCTTCATCCCAGGACAGTGCAGCATCTTCTGCAGGATGTGGAAACCTGACTGACCTGACTCATTTCACAGCGTATTGGCCAGTCTTATGGTTTGAGATCAGATTTTGGCCCAAAGAAAAGGAGGAATCAATTAAAAAAAATGCTCCAATCAAGCCAATAATCCGCATTTTTAGTTTTTATTATTGGAAATATTTATATTACAGTAGCTTGGTATTTTAGAAGGCTATAAATGCATTTTTATATAATCAGCATTTTTAAAAGTCTATAAACATCCACTATGTTTGCCTAATGCACTATAAAAACTTCCAAAGGAGCTGTTATTATCCAACTTGTCACCTCACACAGGCTCCGAGGAGGAATTTTTTTTTTTCTTGTCTGCCGTTAATAAAATGAAGCAAACCATTAACAGCTTTGGAGCTGAAGGGAGAAGCAAAGGGGCTTGTAATCTTGGACTCCAAAGGAAACGTCTGCAGCTTTGCTCCTCACCTCTTTGAGATTCCCAACACGCAACAACAATTTTAAACAGACAAAATCAGTTTAGGTTACATAAATTCAAAAGCCCGAGCCTGGTTCTTTTAAAGTAACATCTTGCATTTTGTTGGGAGTGTTGCAATCTCTCACATACCACTTTGAACTGGCTCAGTTTTACAGGCTGCCGTGCAGCTTCCTGAGGTTTCTTCGTTTAGAGTTTTAATGCAGAATTATTATGTGCACACATGAATATATTATTAAGCATATGTGTATATATGTATCCAAATATATATATATATACATATATATAAAGCCTGTCTGACATCCAGGCCCCACGTCTCCCAGCACTCCCTGCATCCCAAACTCCCAGCATTATCAGCCCATGGAACCAGCCCCAAACCAAGTCCTGATAAAAAGATGCCACGTAATTTGGAGAGAACACAGATATTTTAGTCCTATTAGGAGCTCAAGGGTGAGTGTGGTTTTTAAAGCAATTAGTGAAGAGAAGAAATCTGTGTGCAAAACCCAGGTTTGAGTTTTAAACAATCTCTTAATTCACATCTCAGAGATTTGCTGTTGGTTCATATCCCTTTATAGTTTGCTCCTGTTCCCAACATATCTCGGTGTCGGGAGGGATTCTCAACCCAGGGGAACCTGTCAGGGATGTGATAACAACTCACTCAACCCAAAGAAGGGCATGGTTGTGCCTATAAGAGTGAGTGGTTCTTAAGAGCTCCCCTGTGGCCAGGGCAGGGTCCTGCTGGGGCACAGGGAGCCACACACCCTGGGCACTTCGTGACTTCAGATGTGCCCCAAAACAGCATGAGAACCTGTTGCTCCTGGCACTCGCGTTCTCAAAAGCCCCAGGTGCTCCCCAGGGAGTGCCAGGCAATGTTCCCCTGTGCTGGCTGGGCTGGTAGTTTGGGTAAAGACCTTCCTGGGGTGATCCTGAGGTGAGTCAGGGTGGAGAAGGACTTCCATGGCTTTAGTTGTTGAAAGGGCACAGGCTGGGAAAGCACTGACAGTTCTCACTGGTGTCCAGGGAGGAGCAGCTTGGACATCCCTCAACAATGGAAAAAGGGAGCAGGAAAACCCAACAGTGGTTTATGTCATTGTGGAGAAATTTCCAGCTGTTCCATGGGGGAAATGAGCTGAGGGTGCAGAGGGGACCGTGGTGGTCACAAGGACCATGTTGGGGCAAAGGAGTGGGGACAGGGGAGAGGCTCTCCTACAATTTCTGTCCCCACTGCCAGTCCCATGAGGAGAGGCAGGTTTGGTTCTTAGGGTCAGACAGAGCTGCCTGAGGGCTGCTCTCTGTTGTGGTCACTGCAGAGATGGCTCTGGCACCACAGGGACAGCAGACTTTGTGGTTTTGCTGCCACACACCTGTGCTGGGCTGTCCAAACAGTGACAGTGTGGAACAGCCTGTCCTTGGGAGTGGGAGGCAGGAGAGGGGAATCCAAGTTCCCATCACAGGCTCAGGCTGAGACAGAGAAAAAGCCAAAGCAGCCCAGGACAGAGAGCAGACACATCACCAGTAGTGGCTATTTCTGGCATTGTCCTTGGAGCTTGGGACCTCCAAGAGCACAGGGAAGCACCTCTGGGACCTCCTGGGAGCCCTTCCCACCTCGTGGCACTATGGGGTGGTTCCTGCTGGCATTTCCTATCCTTAGATGCCTTGCTATCAGCTCCCAACAAGTCTAACAGCCTCAGAGGAGATGCCTGATGGTCTCACATGGATGTCCTAAGTGGAGGTGTCTGTTGGGATCACAGAGCCAGGTCTCTGTGGGTGACTGTCCCTGTCACACACCACTCCACATCCATGCATTGCTGATAAGAGCAGAGGGTGTTGGACACCTCACCAGGCTCATGCAAACTTCCCAACCCAGATCCACATCCAGCCAGCACCACCACCCAAGCTTCCATTGCCAGGTGCTGGTCCCTCCAGCCCTGATCCCCCAAAGCCCACCCACAGCACTGGTCTGTCAGCAGCATGAGGTACCCTTGGGTTCTGAGGTGTCATGGTCCTTCTGGGGAGCCTCAGTGAGGTGTAGAGACCTGGAGAGAGCTTGGCAGGGAGGGACATGGGATTGGGGGGATGCTCCAGGATGGGGGTCTGCTGCAAGCAAGCAGGACAGGTTGGCTGAGTGCAGACATTGCCCTGTCTGTCATCATTTTCCTGCTCTCCCCAGGTGACCTCCCCAGGGCCCTGGACATCTTCACTCTGAAGCTGGGTGTAACTCAAGTTTCTGGAGATGTTCACCTGCTTCTCTGGGCACAAGCCAAAAGCAGTGCCTGCACTGCCAAAATTTTCCCTCCTTGCTGTACCGCTGGATGAAGCTTTGGAGGTTGGGAAGATCCTGTGGCTTCATAACCCAGGAGACACCGCTGTGCTGGTGATCCACATTAACCCACCCTGACAGGGGAGTTTCCCTGCCTGGTGCTCTCCATGTAGGGCAGAAAGTCCAACACCTTCCCAGCCTTCAGCACCTTTGGAGACATGGGAGGACAGACATGGCCAGACAATGAGGTGGCCAGGACACTGTGGTGAAGGACTTGGCCCCAGCAGGAGGTTTTTGAAAGGCAGTTCTTCCTTCTGTAAGGTGAAAATCAGGATCTTTTGAGCTACTTCCCCACCTTCTCACCTGGAAACCTTTCTGCCATGGAGGAAAGAAATACAAATGAAAGAAAGAAAAGGAGAAGAAAAGAACCAAAGCGGGAGGCAGCCTAAGGTTTTCCAGCATGGACAAGGTCTCCGCTCTGTGTCTCTCCATGCTGGCACTTACCAAACATAGCCAGGGCCCCGCGAAACCTCGGGCCGGCACAGAGTAGTAAGATGAGCTCCCTCTTTATTTGGCCTAGCTAAAAATAGCAGAGGGGAAAAAAAAGGCAGAGTCAGGACCCTGCAGGACCAGTAGTCAATGGGCTGCGAGGAGCGATTGAACTCCAAGCCCTGCTCGGCAGGCTCCAGCTGACGGGCTATTTTTTGCCGTGGTTGACTAAATATGGTCAGGGAGGGAAGAGCAGGAGCAGGGGCCGCGCGCCCGGGGGTGCGTGTTTGGGATGCTTCGTTGGGTATATAAGCACGGGAAAGGTGGACTCGCGTCCTGACCAGAGCTCCCCCCTCCCTCCGCCAGCCCCCCCC
>JANPWX010000106.1:1151381-1269699 GCA_024734555.1 Trochalopteron elliotii | reverse complement strand
TTTTTTTTTTCTCTCCAAGTGAGGACTAATCCCATCCCTGGGCCTGCTCTCTGTTCCCTTCCTGCATTAGAGATTGGCTATAAGGAGAAGGCTGACGGCTGCAGCATGAAGCGCATTATTACCTTGTGATTCCATGACCCTCCTCTATGCATCCCTAACTCTCGAAAGCTGATTCAGCTTTCAGCTAGTGCTCTGGTGAGTCCTCTGCTGCAACAGAAGCTCCTAACTGGTATGTCTTCTTTTTTTTTTTTTTTTTTTTTTTCCCCTCTCTTCTGCTCCCTGTCTTGCCTTTAACCGCTACCAGCTCAGCTTGGTTTAAACACTTTTCCTGGCCAATGCAGGACTGAGTGCCCATCCAACTTACCCGGGGACTTAAATGTGGGCTTCTGCATCCGGCAAATGTGTGTGTGTGTGTGTGTGGCTGTGTGGGGATGTGCTGGATGTGTGTTTAATCTGTGGATCGCTTAGGAAACCTCACCCCCCTCTTTTTTTTTTGTTCTGCCGTGGCATACTCCGCATTTAAAAAAAAAAAGAAAAAACAAAAACTAACAAACTGCAGAGCAAGCAGTGCACTAGAATAATCTGAACTGAAATGTTAGAACTTTGACATGCAACCATTCTGCAAGGTTAAACCGGCCTTTAAATGCCTAATTCAGACACAGGCTGGCTAATGACACCTGGGGGGATTGGAGCTTTATTTATTTATTTGCAACAAACTAGTGCTATGAGCTGATATCAGGCAGAGCAAAAGGGTGAAATGTGGTTAAACTTAGCCTAACTTGCAATGATCTCAATGCTGTGGTGATTAACTGTTAAAATGCCGAGAAATGAGTATTAATTACAGGCGCATGGTTTGTGGATGATCAGAAAGGGAATATGGGGAGGAGGAGAAGTTAGGTTTCCCTGCAAGGGTTTGGAATTCAGGTTACATGAAGTATAGCATCAATTGACTGTTATTGCTTCTGCAACTCAGAGTTGACTGTGGTTCATTATATTTTATATGATAGTGGTGGTACCTATCACATGAATATATAGACACCAGTTTGGTGAGGTGGATGCTGTGCTGCACACACACACACTCATGCAGATTTAGGTACGTTTTACAGCATGCATATGGATATTTTATACGCATCTTTATGCATAGGTATATAAATGCTATATACAAGCAGGTGTAATGTATCACCCAGACACAGCCCATCTCCAGGCTGTGTGGGGAGTGTGGATACAGGTATATGTGTGCCTGTGCCCGAGGGAGTGTGCACTGTGTAATTGTATAGGCAGAAATCCGTGATTTGTGCTGTCAGTTTAATTGCTGGGTTCCTCTCGAGCAGATGGTTGTGTCTGTGGCTCCCAAGGTCTGAGCCCAGTCTCTCTGCCATGGGCTGTGCTGGGACAAGTGCCTGTCTCCACCTCAGCCCCACTGGTGTGTCTCTTCTCCAGTGCCCAGCCCTACACAGGGGCTGACTTCAAAGTCCCCAGAGGTTTGTGCTGCACAGCTTCAGTTTGACTTTGCCACTCAAACCGGAGCAGCACCTTGAGCCGGGGGCAAAGCAGGGATATAATATACAGCATGTTGCTTTCCATCCTTTTCACCCCGCTCCTTCCCCTTTTGCCTTCAGGCGATACCTCAGGCTCTTCCCTCCCCTTTTATTTGCCCCTTGGCCTCTGCATGATCCAGGACTCCATCCATTTTTCTCTCCAGAACAGCCACAGTTTTATTGCGCATGTTTTTCTGCCAAGAGCAAGCGTAGGAGCTCAGCGAGCCCAAGTGGGTTGAGGATAGTGGCTGATGTTCACCCACCACCACTCTACTCCTGGTGGTAGCAGGAGGATGGGATCCACAGGGTGCCTCTGATGTTACATTAAAGGTACCATCACGGCCATTTGTCTGCTCCTGCACCAGAAGGCACAACCCTGGAAAGCATAAGATTCTACCCAGAACCTCAAAGCAAATTTGAGTCTCCACGATGAACTCTGCTGCTGTGGTTGTGCCATTGTCTTCAGTTCTAGTAAGGATTTGAAAGGTCATTTTTTAAAAGCTCTTACACAGGACTCACTTTAGATGGCTGGCAGCTGCTGTCCCACTGGTCTGCAGAAGTTGGGGACTGTTTAGGACAGCCCGTGTCAAATGCACTTGAGGAAATCAAATTGGGTACGAGGTGCAGATGTTTAACAGCCCAAGAAGTCCAGTAGCTGTCCTACTGCTGTCAGTCTGAAGGAAATCCAATACCATGGAGCACTTGGCTGTGCAACACCCCACTACCATCACCACTTTATTGTTTGTTTGGTTTTTTTTTTTTTAAATCTGAATCACTCAGACTTTCCCTCACACTCTTCAGCTCTCCCTTTGCTTTAATTTCACTGCAGTCATGCATTCCACCAGTGCCACAGCTCCATCTCTCTTCCCCTTAATCCAAACTAAAGGTTGAAATTTGCCTTTAAATGAGACAAATAATGATGGTTAAAAGGGCCAACAAACTGAGGGAATGAGTGGGAAGCTGCACAGAGCCAGGACCGAGGCATGTGCTGGTGTTGCATGAGGAGTGTGAAGCAATTTTGGGGGTTAGGGCTGAGCACAGCGGATTTACACCTGGGCTCCATGCGGCCTTTGCTTTTCAGTGATGCTGGAAGTCGATGGGGCACAGGGAAATATTTGCTCCCCGGCTGGCTGTGATATTTCAAAAAGCAGTGAGAAGCATCGATGCAATTAGGTATTCCAAAGTGCTTAGTTTGCCACTTGCTAAGTTTACTTAAACCCTCTTTAAAGGGTTCATTAGAAGACTGTGAGGAACTGTAAAATTCATTAACACGGAGGCAGCCATTGCACATTTGCCTGTAAATTGGTATCGATCGGCGGCCGCGGCGGGCGCAGGTGAGGAGGCACCGTGCCCGCCCTGCTGAGCGAGCAGGCAGCGCCCGGCGTGACCTCCGCCGCGCTCCTGCCTAAATCCTGCTCATTATAGTCTCCCATTCAGCCCGGGCGGCGAGCGCAGCCCTGCCACTCGGCCCACATTGTTCAGGGAGCTTTAAAGCTCAGCACGGCTGCGAGGGAGGCGAGGGAGAGGGGCAGAGAGGCAGGGCTGCGTGCGGGACCGAGCCTCGCCGGGGCACAGCGCGGTGCCGTCCAGGGCGCGCAGCCGACGGGGGCTGCGGGAAGAACTCGACGAGCCTTTGGCCCGAGCTCCCAGCACCTCGCTTGGCTGCCTTTTATGTCTGCAGGTCTTCCCAAAGCCCCTTAGCTGGCGTGGAGCTCAACCGGATGAGTTATTAGAAGCAATTTTTAATTATTTTTTTTATTATTATTATTTTTAACGCCCTGAACGCACCTAAAGACATGTGCTACCTTTTGGGGGTTGCTTATCTGCGGGGTAGTGTCTCTCTCCCAGTGATCAGCAGAGGAAAAATCATTGGATTCACTAGGTAAGATGCTTTCTTCTTCCTATGCTTTAATCTCTACTTACTGATAAAGCAATCGCGTGTCTGGGGCTGATGAGTTCTCTTACTCTGGCGAATGGAGCAGTCCTTCCCGGTGGTGGTTTGTAAATCAGTAGCTGGCCATTCGATTCTTGGCTTTCTGAAAACAAATTGGCTTTTTGTTTCAAATTGTAGGATGGAGGCAATTGGGAATTGATATATGTTTAACTTTCTCCCACATGGCTTTGTCTGAAATGAAACCTATATGCGTATACAGCAAAGGCTTTCCTCTAAACCACATTTTGGGCTTTTTTAAATGCTAGAAGTTTATGATTTAGAATGAAACACCTACTTTTTTAGGTGGAGTGGGAGGCTGGCTTTTACTCTGTGCCGTTTACGTTTCAAAGAGCCCCTGCCAGGGCAGCCACTGGACCTCTGCTGCTTTGTGTCCAGTGAATTATGCAGTTCCCCTTCCCAAAATCCATCATCTGCCGAGGGCTCAGCCCAGCATTGCCGGCAAGGATCGGGAGCTGGGGTGTGTGTCTGTCTGCACATGGGCTGGGCAGGAGGAAAGTCTGCTGGTTTGAACTGAGCCGTAACTCACTCTCAGGATGTAAATTGTAAATCAGCGTTATTTTTCCTCCTGTGACCATATAAATGCGCATATTGAAACTACCTGCTTGAGAGACATACTTCTTTATATGCCCATATGAACCTGGCAAGCTATGGAATGTAAAGAAGTATGTATTTCAGGTGGGAATCCTTCTCAGAGGAGCAATGTGTGACCCCGGGCAAGGCGGGGGAGAAAGACAGACAGATTATTTTATATTATTATTTTTTTTAACTGCCTGACCCGGCAGACTGACTGGGGAGTCAATTGATGATCTTGTTCCAGCGCGTGTATTGTTCTGTCACTTTGCCTGTGTCAGCAGGTGGAAATGCTCATCAGGACATTAAATATTCAATATGCTGACTGCGGCATGGGCTTTGAAAGGCGATGCCAGAGGAAAGCTGGCTGTCCGCTCCTGGGTTTTAACAGGGATGCAGGCCAATCGCTCCCTTTTCCTGCTGCCCCATCCACCCTTTTTACCCCAAAAATAAGGCTGGGTAGCAAACAAAGCTGGCTGATCTTTAAATCTAGGAACAACAAAAGGAGATGGAGGGTGAGGGGAGAAGAAGAGAGAGGAAAAGAAGACAAGAGTTGTGACTAGGGTGTGCAGTGTTTTAGCTTTAAATTAGTGTGCAAATTCCGCTTTTTGAATCTTTCCCACATTAAAACTTTTTGTGCTTAAAACTGGTGAGAAGGAGACCTTCCTTGTCAGTGTGATGAGCCATCAAGTCAATGGATCCCAGCTAAAGCCAAAGGAGTGCCCTGAATATAGGGGTCTTATTTTCTCGAAGGAAAATAAGAAAATTAGATCCTTTAATTATGAAAGCCTTTTCTTTTGTAACATTTTCCAATGTAAAATAGTTGGCCATTTTTTTCAGGATCCTACAATAATATGGCAAGATAAAAGAAATTTGGTTTAACGACATGTTTAATGTTCTGCCCAGGCGGGAGTCACATCCCAGGGTTTAAAGGTTTCAGACCCAAATTTCCTCATGTTTCTGTGAAGTTGCAATGGTGTGCAAACCTGAACTCCTCAAAAAGCCGCTCCCCAGTTACCCAAACTCCAGTTTCCATCTCTGTGGGGCCGCTAAGGGCAACATTTTGCTTTTGAATGATTTCCCTGTGATCACAACCCCATCTTCGCTTTGCTCACCGGCTTGTCAGGCATCATTTGGTAGCTGTGGTGCCAGGACATGTCATGCAGAGGTTAATCAAGTCTTTCCCATGGCAGCATCCTCCCCCAGGCATGGGGAACAGGCAAGGCTCTGAGTTTGGATTTTGGGGAGTCTTTATCCATCTCTATTCACGGTGAGCGCTGTCATCACTTGTTCCAGGTATGCCAAGGGGGATTGAACCGTAAGCAGGTGCTTATAAGTAGTGGGTGACAAAAGGCAGATTGGATGTTGGGGAGATTTCCTACCTGTAGGATTTGTGGGGTTTATCGAGGCGGTTTTTTTTGTTGTTGTTGTTTAAATTAAATCTCATGGCAGATGGAGAAGTGGGCAGTACTGAGCCCCTTCCCAGCAGAGGAGGAGCCTTTGCTTTTTTTTTGCCAGGTGGCTTTGGGAAGACTGGGTTTGTGCTGGAGGATGGCTGGTGTGCACATTATCCTCTTGGCTTTTTCATATGCTCTGGTTGTGCTGGGCCCTGAAAAGCTGGGTTGTTCCTGGCTGGCTGTGGCGCAGTCCCTCAGGACCCAGCTGCAGGGATGCAGCAACCCCTGGGCTCAGCCCCACCAGCAGCCATCCTGCCTGGGCACAATCCTTGGCCCCCATGACCCCACAAGGATCAGTCCTATGGGTGTCCAGCCCCATTTTGGGGTCAGAGTTAAATATGAAACTGGTGGATGCTGGGAAACGGGCTGAATGCAGGCAGGAAGGCACTGGTTCCACGCGGGACTGCAGTTCTGCTCCTTTGTAAATCAGCAATCTTACCCTGAGTCTCTGGATGAAAAATGAGGACAGTTCTCACCATTCTGAATATAACATAACATTACATCTAATATATAATTTATATATGAAATTCCCCTCCTTTCCTTGCTGACCCTTTGTCTCACTCCTTCTCATTTCCCTTCTCCTTCCTTTTTTCTTTTTATTTTTTTCCTTTTTTCCTTTTTTTCTTTTTTCCATTTTCTTTTTCTTTTTTTTTTTTTTTTAATTTTCTTTCTTCTTCTCCCTCTCTCTGTTTTCTTCCCCTTCTCAGCACAGGTTATACTAAAACCCCTGTGGCACTGCATGTTGCTCTTGCAAAGGTGTTCACGGTTTGATTTACAGCAGATACCTGCATTTGTAATGCAATTTTTATCTCCTTCCCCCCGCCTCTCTGAATTAATACGCTTGTTAATCACATGGAATTGCTAACTTTAGGAAGTCGCTAAGTGCTCAGATTTATTTTTTATGTAAATATTTTCAAAGGTGTAATTCTGAGCGCTGTCTCGCAGCATGGCAGCGGAGGTGGCAGGGAAGGCTTTGCCATGGACTGTGTCACCTGGGCTTGGACCATGTTAAAAATGGGATGGGGTGGATGTGGCCCCCCAAGAGTCATGGTAGCCTTGCTGTTGACACCAGTGGAAGCAGGTGATGGCTGCAGACCTTTGCCAACCACTTTGTGCTGTTCTTCTGCTCCACGGCAGCTCTTCATCCCTTTTACACCTCTTTGGATTAAAACTGTGGCCGCTGCATTGCACTGGGCCCACTCTATTTTACAGCTAAATTAAACTTCTCTTAAACTTTTTATAAGCTGTTGAGTGTCTCCTGGCCTTGAGTGCCGTGGTGGGTGTGATACGAGGAGCGCCCGTGCTGGACCTGCAGCACTGGGACGCTCAGGTGCGCCCATCCGTCCTGCCAGCCGAGGACTGTGCAGCGCCAGGCACAGAAACAGGAGCTCTGAGAATTGTAAAAGCCATAAATCCAGTGGACCAAATTAGTTAAATTTTTCTATTCTATGCCTCACAAAATCCAGCCGTTCTGGAGATGAATTCCCCGCATGTAAGCAGAACTACCGGCAGGTATAAGATGGATATTTCGCACGTGCACATGAGAGCACAGGGACAAATTTGTGCCAGGCGGTTTTCCCTGGCGGGTTTTTCTTTTTTTCTGTACTTTTGAGTGTTTGTTACATTGATGATCCATTATTACAGTTGTTACTATTACTTAATGTTGGAAGACAGGTGGTCCCATAAATTCTAGCACCCTCTATTTTTTTTTTTTAAAGGGGGGGCATGTTTGCAATTCAAGTTTAATAGTGCATTCATCAAGAGCAATAAAGCATTTTATTGCACAAGTATTTCAAGGGATGTGCTGGCCCTGGTAAAAGCATTAGTAAAGGGGTGCATCAGCAATCTCATTTAAAACTGTCGACCCAACGTGAAAAATGTTGCGTTGAAGAATAAACTGCTATTAAGCATGATTAGATTGACCTGCAGGACAGATATTTTAGCTGCAGCAGCACAAGTCGATCAAAGTGAGCATCGCTTAGATTGCAAAATTTTTTTTTTAATGCCCTAAATTAAAAATGAAAGAGCCTCAGAATATTTAGGACCAGAGTGTGACTTTGGGGGTGAGATTTGTGCATTTGATTCGAAGCGGTTTCGGAAAGTGGAGAAAGGGGGAAGAGGTATTAATTGCTGCCCCTTTAGCATACATTGAAAATATGTTACTCAGATCAACCAATCAAAAAAGAAATTGTGCTGACTCAGCACTCGGGCTAGTCTGCACGTCCGATTGCAGAAGAGATCAGCACTGCACTGCAGTATCTTTCCCTGCCTTTGACACCAGCCTAGCTGGGCAGGGCTTCCCTTGTGTTTCCCAGGACTGGTTTAGGCCAAGAATAAGAGAAGGCCCTGAAGAGAGGAGGAGAGAGTCAAGGTTGCACGAGCCTCGAGCTGCTAACAATCCTTTTTAGTCAGGAAGAAAGAGCTTCCATGCTAGGTTTGCCCTGCCAGATGCAAGCGGCATGAATTGCTTGGGAATATATCTATTTTTAAAGACTTTCACCACATCTTGCACTTAGCAGTGACTGTGGGCGAGGGGGTGGTGTGTTCCTAGCAAGAGAAATATCCTCGCTCCTCAGCTCGGATCCCTCCCCGGAAAGCCCAGGGCTGATTTCAGTGCCGCACTGGCGGGTCTCTCCCAGAGAAGACACTGGGTTAAATGTTCGCCGCGTGATGCTGAAGTTGCTCTTGACCTCAGCCAAGCGGGCAGAGATGCTGAGAGCTGCCTTCCCTCTGGGATGTGGGGGGTCATGCTGGGAGCAGCCCAGTGCTCCACAGATGGGAGCCAAGAGAGAGCATGGACTCCGCTGCTATCTCACTGGGGATGCAGACAAGTTGTGTAGCTCACCTGCCTCAGTTTCCCTCCGAGGCAAAGTAGGTTCTTGCTGAGGAGTTGTTGAAACTATGTTTGCACTGTGAGGCTGAAGGTGGAGATGGCCATGGGGAGTGGAGGCAACAACCTGAGGCCAAGATTGTTCTGTTTTTGCTGGCGTTGGCTTACATGGTTCTGCCCTTGTGTGTATTTGGGGGGATGGCACAGCCTGCCTGGACTGTGTCCCCCTGCCCTTGTGCCCATCTGTGTTTCCCACACCTTGGAACAGGTGTGAGGTGTGGAGGCTGGACCTCACCCATGAGCCCATGGAGCTGTGGATGCCTGGAGGGTATCCCAGTAGAAGGGGCTATGCCAGGCTTAACCAGCTGTACATGCCATGAGCACCTTGGTGGGCACCTACAGGTGGAGCAGTGTCCCTGTGGGCTGCTGTCTCCTGACCGCTGCAGCACCCTGTGATGCTGTTGAGGTGTTTTTCCTTGCAGTGTGTAAGCAGCACCAGCGAGCATCCCTGCGTTAGTCTGTATTTTTCCAGAGCAGTCTGTACGGAGGAGCAGTGCTGGTGGATGACCCCCTTGTGTGCAAGGGGAAGGCTTTCAGACACAGATATGTCTTGACTGAAACAGGATTTGATAGTCAAAGGTTTTAGCAGTTGGAACAGTTGCTGGTGGTGCTCAGGAGGCTCAAGGGAAGCAGGCGACTGACATCTCCAACAGATGCAGGGTTTTCCTTTTTTTCTCCTTTTCCTTTTTTTTTTCTCCTGAAGCACAGAGCTGTGCCTGTAAATGCCTTGCCATGCCCAGATATGGCCTGTGCTGGGACCTGTGCCGCTATCTAAAAACGCCCTGGGCAGACTGATGAGCCTGGGGGAACTGGGGAACAACTGCTATAAATAGTGCTCATTCTCAGCTGCCCTTCTGGGGGGACAGGATTAGGTGGCATCTGGGCAGCCAGGAGGCGTGGGACTCGTGACCACCAACCGCAGAAGTCACCCAGCAGCTGTAAGGACAGGAGCCATCCCTGCAAAGACCTTACATAGGCAAGTCAACCCTGGCATTTTGGGAGTCGGATAAAGCCACAGGAGCAGGAATCCAGTGACCTAAGAGCAATTGAGAATAAAGTTCACCGCAACAGAGCTTCCAATCTGAGCTGTGACCTGGCATTGGAGACAGGACTTGGCTTTTGGCTTTTCGAGCTGTTTGGTACAAGAAAAGGAAGGTGTCAGGAGGGAGGTGGTGACATTGGGAAGCAAAGTGTCACAAGGAGCTGCTGAGATGAAAAGATTGGTGTTCCCTTCTGGGAGGCTGCGGGTTAATTTGCTTGTTAATTTCCTGGCAGCGAGACTATTGGAAGCTCTGATTTAATATTTGTGTTTACTTTGAGTAAACAAATTAACAAAAACACCCCAAGTCTTAATAATTTAAGACACCAACTTGATTGAAGCTAGCAGAAAGTAATGAATCTCATGAGGTCATTTTACTCCCAACCTGACAGGAGGTGGGCAGTGCCTGGAGCTTGTGGTCATGGGCATGTAGGGTAACTGGTCCCTAAAAGTGAGGGGTGCTTGTAGCTATGGAAAGTGAAACAGCTTCTGAAAGAGCAGAGGAAAAGGACTGTGTTGTGCTTGAATTAAGCTCAGCTTTGAGTACTTGAAGGGCAAAGATGAAGCAGGGAGTGGGGAAGGTTTGGCCAAACAGAGGAGGCGACTGTGCAGGTGATACCTGCAGGATGTCCTGAAATGTGTGCAGTGGGAGACTGGGGATAAAATCGTGGAGCAACACTGCAGCTTGTCCCTGAGCAACTCTGCTGTGGAATGGGCACTGGCACATGCAGGCAGGGTGACACGGGTATTTATGCCCAGGCTTCGCCCCGTCTGTCCCTCACAGTGTCAGGGCTGTGCTGCACCACTTCGCCTTCTTTAAATTAAGCCAGCTTTGTCCTAAAGACTTGTCTTTGAGACAGTAAGATGCACCCGCTAAAATCTATTGTGCCATTTTTGCAAAGCCCAGCAAAAGTCGCCCGTGCACCATCCCCTCCCTGTCCTCCACGCTCATTTGGCCTATTTGAAACTGAATTTATTCCTGGGAAGGTCCCCATCAATTTGCCTTGCTCTTTTGTTGACAAGTTTATTAAAAACCTGGGCAACTACATATTAAACTTTTATCAGTGTCGAGGAAGAATACGTCCTTTGAGCGGCCACAAAAGTTATGGATTGGGGCTTAATGTTTCTTGTTCCACCATTCGGCTGAGTCAGCGTAACAAATAAAAGCTGCCACTTCTTTTTTTTTTTTTCCCCTTTCTTGAGAGACAGTTCCCTTAACAGAGTAAGTAACTGTGTCCAGTAATGCAAAAAAGGTTTCAGGTCTGTGTAAACACGAGGGGCTCTGTTTCTCTTTGTGACCATAAGTCTTTAATAATATGAATAACTAATTTAAATTAAGAAAATATGAACTCTGGAGAAAGTTATAGCTGCTTTGCTCTGAACCAATAGTTTTAGTACAATAACTGTTACTTTATAGTGTTTATATTTAAAAAATGGTTGCAAATTAATAATTGTTGTACTGCAAGTGATGTGTTTTCATCCAGTGTGAGAACAGGAAGGGGTTGGAGCGATGTTTGGTTGGGGATGTCCCTTGGCGCCACTGCAATGGGGATCTTCGCTCTTTTTCTTTAGTCATAAGATGAAACAAAGAGGAGGCCAATATGTTGCACCAAAGATGTTAAAAATAAAGCGTTAGAATTGCATAACCTAGTTCCCATTTTGCCATGCAGCTGAGGTTTTAGGAGTTGAAAGAAGCCTGAGAAATAATTGGTGGGAAGGAGTTTAAACTGATATAACAACAGTCAGGCAGGGGGAAAAAAAGTGAGCAATGGTGGGACTAAGCCACAATTCTTAAACTCTGCTGGGCAAATAAATAAATAAATATCACAGCATCTTTCTCTGCCTGTCACCGCGTCCAAGGATTTTTTAGTCCTTAAACAGGTTTGCTGGCATAATTTGTCAAGTCCAACAGGGAGGTTTCCGTGTGACAGCCGATTGTTTTTCACTAGGCACAGTGGTGCACCAGGGCCGTCCTGCTGGCTCGGAGCAGCTCCATAATTAGACAAGAGTTAACATTCCTGTGTGAGGTGGCTCATCCCTCCTGCCCAGGGCATGGCACAGCCCATCCTGCTCCGTGCCCGTGGCCGGCGGGGAGCGTTCCGGACAAATCCCTCTGCCTCCAGGAGTTTATCTGCATCACCATTTGCTCCAATTATAACTAATTGGACACATATTGCATTTTCATAGAATCTAATTTTCTATTGATTTTAACGGGACTGCTGGTGTTTTGTACTATTAAGTGGTATCTCGTATCTGTTGCTGTTTAAAAACGCTGAGTGCACTCCGCTGTATGGGATTATGCAGTCAGCACATGTTTTAAAACCTGTTTAATTGTTAGGTCCATAAAATGCACAAACTGTATTAGGGAGCAGGCTTTGTTCTCTTTTGAGAGTGTGAGTAGCAAAACAAAAAAACCCAACTCCACAACTATTTCCACAGCCAGTTTCAGGAGATGCAGCTCCCAGAGACCTGCTCAGAGTCTTGTGCTTCGGGAAACGAGCTTTGGAGGGACCATCTTGATCCCACATGGAGCCAGCTCCCTCCAGGTAATGATGCTCTGCATTGTCGGAGCAGAGCAGGTCTGTGCTTGACTGTTATATTTACAGGAGGCCTAGGACCAAAATTTGGGTTAAGACAGATAAGGTCACTTTAGATGCTCTGTATAACCAAGGAATAAGGTGATAACTGTAGGGTTTGGGACTTTATTCCCTGTCATAGATAGTGCTGTGCACCTTGGCAATACACCCAAATAAAAACAGACTATCAAATTAGGCATTTCATTTCAGCAAATGCTCATTGAAGCAGGGTGAAAGCAGCAGTCCTCTGGTCAGCACCGTTTAAAGAAGAGAAGATCTAAAGGAGAGATTTAGGTGAGGAAGGGAGAGGTGACCTGGCAAAGAGCATTCCCAGCAATGTATCAGGGATACTGGATAGCAGCAATCATGGTGGAGAAGGCAGGTTAACAGAGATGGAAATAATGTTTTGGGGCAGCTGAGTTACCCCAGGGTTCTGGTGAGTTTGCTGTCAAGTTGCTGCCTTTGCTGCTCGTTAGCAAGAACCACATTGTGTTTGTTGGAGACAGGTGAGTTCATGAGGGTGTATAAATTAAACAGACACTTTATTAAGTTCAGGTAATAGTTTTGGTTTGAAAGAGTGAGTGGCTACTGCAATGTCAGCAACTGCTTTAGTGCACAAAGGAACTGAATGCTTTTTAATTAAGTCAAATAAAATCCAAGCAGAAGGCTCCTGAGCCTTGTCTGGTGCCTACTTTTTGGGTTGAACATCTTTAATTTTAGAAATGTTAATAAAACACAGTCTACTTTTTCCCCTGTAATAATATAAGTTCAATTAATATTTGATGTCTGTAAGGAAAAGGATAAAAGCAGTGAGCTTGTATTTTCTGGTTTACAAATGGCACATTGGACAGAATCCTGCAACTGTGGCATTGATTTAAACATCCTCACAAAGACACCATGCAATAAAGTTGAATCATCTGCAGTATAAGTATGGCTGTTTGGGGGAAAAAATAGCAATGTGAGAGAGTAGACATTTTCCTGAATTATCAAAAGCCACTTCATTTTGAGGAAATTTCCTCCAATTTAGTAATGTTTGGATGGAAATCAAATAACACATTAGCTTTGAGAAAGGGGAAAAAAAACCCTTCCAAAGCTAATTACAAAGGGAATGTGCACTTCATTAAGATAAAGCTGTAGGAAATCAATGTTCTGTATTGTTGTTTTTTCCTTTTGATTGGATTTTAGGATGATAAATTGTTCATGCATTTGATCTAAAAATGATTTGTTTATTCAGATGAAGAGCAACAGTACTTTGTCTCATTTGGCCTTTTAGCTTATAATGATAATGGCTTGGAGGGCTGCTCATTTCTCAACAGTGTATTGGACTGGAAGAGGCAGGAGATTTCTGGACTCAGAAGGATGGGCCCCATGCAAGGGTTCATTGTAGGCTAATTCCATTGCATGTTGAATCTTCTGCTTCATTAGGAATATCGACAAATGCTGATAAATTCTTTGGCTTTTCTGTACTGTCTATAACATGTCTTTATTAGAATATTGAGGCTGAAGTGGAAAGATCTGCAAATAGAGGAGATTCTTGTGTTGGGTACTACTGATCCTACTTGCCACAGCCCTGGGGGCTTTTGCCCATTTTCCTGGCTATAACCATGGACAGCACAGCCAGCAGCCAGGCACAGGCACCATGCAAGGGTCACCAGAGAGGGGAAAGGCAGGCATGTGTTTGTTCTGGTGTTTTGGCTTTGATTCACCTCTCACCCCTGGCTGTCACTCAGCATGCCCATGGCTCTCCAGTGCCATCCCACAGCTCCTGCAGGGTTTGCCCAGCTCAGGATGGCAGGGGCAGGAGCAGGGCCACATGCAGGGAGGCACCAGAACCTGCTCCTTCCACACCTTTCCAGTGCAAGACCCAATTTCATGAGGAGATTATTAGACCTGACTTTGCTTTGGGCACAAACCTGACTGTGCTGGTGTTGGGTGGTTGAGGTTTTGGGCATGGTTTGGGGTGCTGTTGCAGGCTGCACTTGCATCATTGGCACAGACAGGAAGGGAGAGCAGCACTGATCCCTGCCTGACTGTTAGGATTGGCAAACTCTGCTGCCAGATCCTACCTGTTGAATCTGGCAGCACTCAGCAGGCAGAGGTGAACCTGTCCCTCCTGTTTCATAGTGGAGGGGGCCCACAGGCATTTGGAAATGAGCACTGCCTAACTGGAGACATCAGGGGCTTCAGCACAGCTCAGACCTCTGGCCACATCTGTAATCCATCTTGTTAGGGTGGCTGGTACAGCCCCAGAGCCCAGCCTGGCAGTGCCTGGGCTGGCTGAGACCTGGGCCTCCCTGCTGGGAAGCTACAAGTCCCCGTGGGTTGCAGCCCTCTCCAGCTTTATAACATGGGCTGCTCTTTCTCAGCTGCTGGGAAAGCCTCACCACCAGAGAGACATCATTAGTTTTGATTAATGGCATCCAGAAGAGAAAACCTAATTTTCTAAAGAGGAAAACCTTACCCATAACTCACTGCAGAAAATTTAAACAAAATGTTATAGAGCATCCACGCCGACTCACATTGATTTCAAATATGTTCCAAGGCACTCCCCAAAGCAAAGCAGGGGGGAGTGCTCTGGTCCCCAGCAGAAGATGCTCAGTGTAACCCCACATCTCTCTCCCACAAAGGGATTCAAAGGATTGACCCCAAATCAACAGGGCTGGGACAGTGCACACATCCCTGGGGAGCAGACTGTGTTTGAGCTGGTGATGCTCAGGCAGTTTGAGGCACTCTATCCCAAAATACATGTGCCCATCAGGGTTTAGCTCTGCACAGTCTCAGTCACTTATGGCACTTCCATCTGTACCCAATCACCAGTAAATAATTACTTTCCTTTGCCTCCCGTAAGTTACCAGAGGATGAATTTAATACTTCCAGGTCTTCACTGTCTAAGTTTCCATTTAGTTCCTTGGCTTGATTATCTCTTGAAAAGGTACCTAGAGATAACTTGATCAAATTAATTGTAGAGCTCTTTTTGAAAAACTATTCTCTCTCCCTTTCTCTCTCCATCTCTCTCTCCATTTATTTATAGGCAGCTGAGAGTAACGGGTTTGGGCAGTTAAGTGATCTGCAGTGCTTACCGTGACAATGCGAAGCCTGTAATTCTTCAGGAGATAAAATGCTGGCCCACTTGCAATATTTTCTGCGTGCAGAGGTTCCAAGCACAGGTGCTTTTGCCTGGTATCATCTTGCAGCATGGTGGGCTGCGAGGGAGAAGGGGGGAAAAGTCACCTTTGCCTTATGACGCATATAAATTCTTTAAATAGGTTATGCACATGGCAATGTGCAATATCTGCGCGTGGCTCCGGGTTAAGAAGGAAAGGCCTGACTTTATTGGCTCCCACTGCAGAAATGATCGGAGCTGCTGTGATTTTTAAATTTGATTTACCGGGTTATTTTTAGCAGTGGGGTGTTCATGCTGCAGGGCTCTCTCCAGGAGAAATCAACACCCCAGTGCTGAGACGTGAACCATCACGGGAGTGACTTGGACAGCAGAGGTGTAGCAGGGACTTTCTTTCCCCATTTAGGGACAAATTGCCAGATTATGAGATTGCAAGAAAGAAATTTTTTTAATTTTTTTTTTTTTCTTTCATTCCTCCCTTTTGGTTCCTTTTCACCACTTTCCTGTTGGTTTCTGGTGATGGCAAATGCAACCATTGCTTGAGCAGGTCTTAAACCTCCTGAAAATGCTGATTTTAATGCCAGATGAGAAAACACAGGAGGCTTCACAGTAGGGAAGCAAAGTTTGCTAACCTCTAAAAAAAGATTTCAGGTGTTCCAGCCTTTTCCCTCCCATTTTTCAAGGAGAGCCCTGAGGGGGGAAGAGTTCTGCAGCCTGAGTTCCTTGGCTGTGGGCTGGGCTGGTTGTAGCAGACGGACATCTCTGCTGCTGTGTGTTAGGTGTCACTTCAGACACTGAAACACAGGGCAGGGAGGAGGACAGCACACCATAAAACACTGAAAGGAAGGGAGGCAGAAGGTGATAATTAAAGCATCTGGATGAAAACAATAGCCTTTACTTATGTCACACTGTAATAGCAACGTGGCTCTCAAAACAGACAGAGCCAAATATCAAGTTTAAAAATGCTTCAGGCTGATGGTTACTGCTGCAGACTATTCCACTGCTGTTCAACCTGCCTCTTTAATTCAGACCCGCTCTTCAGCTGTAGCCTCTAAGAAGCTTAAATAAATCCTGACTGCCTGAAAGTGAAGCCATTTGAACCAGTGTGGAATCAGGCAGCAAGTTCAGAAGAGGTCCAGGCAGCTGGGAAAGAAAAGACCCCGAGGAATTCTCTTCTCCGCTGCCACAACCCATGAGGCCAAATGCTTTGCTAAAGCTGGTAAAATGGAACCAAATCAACTGTTCAATGGATTTGGTCCCCTTCAACCAGCTGTAGCTGTGCATTGATCTCTCAGACACACCTTGGAGGATGAAACACTTGAACCCGACCAGGGCGGCTCAGGTAGAAGACAAATGGCCACTTGAACACTGCTGATAAGGAAATGATGATGATTGGCATCTACAGATCTATCACTCGGGCTCTAAACCGGTGGGCCGAGCCTGAGTCATTATGTGGTTGCCAGTCAATTCTGCCTAACGGAGACCACTCAAGACTGATAATCCCTATCACCCTCCTCCATTGATCTCAGCTGTAACCCAGTGTGTTCCCACTGCAAATGCTGTGCGTTTTCATGTGTGTTTGCTCATGCCCACCCAGGAGCCCCGTGCCTCAGTGTTTCATCTGCTGCAAGGAAGAATAAAGGTTTTGATCTGAAGTTCCCTCCTTGTGTTTTGTACCACGCGCCGAGATGCTCCTTCAGCAGCTCTAGTGGAGAAATGAGCTGTTACAGAGCTGGGAAGGAGTTGGGAATACCAACTGCTTCCTCACCGACCCAAACTGCAAATATCCACGGTCTTCACTAGCCAACAATGCTTTTTTGTTAATGAGATAAAAGCTGTGCTCCTAAAAAAGAGTTCCCTGTTTGGCTTTGTTGACCTAAAAGACTTGTAAAGTCTCTACCCCAGTCTGGTCCTTATAAGCACTAATGTTATGCTAATGGAGTTAAAGAAAATCGCTCACTTTCCCGTGTAATAATGATTGGTAGGAAAGTAAGCTGGGCGTCATCCTTTCCTAGCCATCGTAAATCTATAGGACTCTCACGAGCTATGAATATTGCAGCTTTAATGAGCCATTTGGATGCAAAAGTCTGATGGGAGATTATTCATGTCTTTACTTCTTAACAACACCTGGCCTAAGTTAACCCCTGGCATGAGGGTGTGCAGAGATTTGTCTCTTTTCACACGCTAGAAATTAGGTTTACTTCATTTCATATCCATGGTCCTTCAGGTACCGTTTAAGTGTTCTTACTAGGGCCAAGAGTATTCATGTGCTTCAAGATAAGGAGTTGTTTGATGGATCTGAGGCTTAACATGCATCTAATATTTATGTCACTGGGTATTTAAAAGGCAAAGACATGAGGAGCAATGTTACTGCAGGACTGCCTTTCATCAGCTAAAAGGAAAATAGTGCTTACTCGATCCTGCAGGCTCATTTTTCTGTACTTTAAGAGTGCCTAAACATCCATGTCGATATCCCACTGAAGTCTACATGTGTTTTTTTCCCCCATATACTTCAGTCAGATCAGGCACATTTTCCTTCTTGCCATCAACAGATTTCTTAGGAACATATAAAAAAAATTACAGGTTCTATTTTTAAATTTATTTACCTTCACAACTGCAGCATCTTTCTAAGCACCCAACGATGCACCCAAAAGGGCTTTGGCCTGGCCTGACAGAAGACTCAGGTGAATGCAAGATGCATTTGTTGACATTTTTGCCTGCAAACAGAAGGAATAGGAGCAACTCCAACAAATCCTTGTATTAGCATGGAGCCAATTTGCAGCCAGGGATAGTGGGGGTGCTCGTGGCTTTCCAGCTGGAGCCTCACAGCACAGCTCTGCCCTTGGTAAAACATGCAAGTGACCATCACCTCTGTAACTCTGAGTCACCCCTTGACACATTATCTGTCCTGGATGACTGATTGCTTTGTAGTTATCCATGCTGGTTTCTGTGCTCTACTCAATCCCAATTCCTAATTCTCATCTCAGAAGCATCAAGCAAAGGCACCTGCTGAGGCAGAAATGACTGTCCACACAAACCACCTCAACGTTGTCACTGCCAGTCCTGAGATTCCTGAACATCCTTGGGATGAAAGCACAAGGGAGGGGAAATCCTCAGCACAAGTCCCTAATTGCTGACAGTCTGGGCTGTGAATGATGTTGGGACTCTAGAGGAAAAGGTTGAATAGAAACAGATGCTTCCAGCAGGTTGTGGCCTGGGTTTCCAAAATACCATGCTCCTCCCGCCTGCTCCCACAATCTGGGTTATTTTCTCTTGTTCCCCAGGGCTGCATCCAGTGTAAACAACACCATTATTAACATTCTTCCTTGGTAATGATAATTAAGTTACTAAAAAATGTCAAATGGGGAAGCTGGAGGCATTGTAACTTGAATAAAACCAGGGAATGTAAATGAATTTATTTTTTTTCTCTAAAGAAGTTTGGTACCCCCAAAACCACCTTGACTAGCAGGAAAGCTTCCAGTCCTCTGGAAGCAAGGGAAGATATGAATACACATGGATCCCAGAAGTTGGGCCATGCATTTAAATGCCTAAGTGTGGATCCCACCTTCAGGCACCCATGCTTGAAGATTTCTGGCTGTGTTTTTATTGCCTAATTATATCTTTATGGAATGAGAAATTCAGTTCACTTAGCATGGAATTTCTATAACAATACAGCCATTATGGTCTAGTCAAGGAAATATGAGGCCCAAGAAGAAGGCAGCAGGTAGACTTCAGGGGAGCTCTCTAGGGACAGATAATGTGCAGGAACAAATGTAAGGCATGGGCCAAAACACTGTAAATATCCTTCCAAACAATTTGTGTTTCAGCCCTGCTCACTCCCAAATCCTTCCTGAGGCAACAGCAGGGTCTGGGGCTCACTGACATCGGCCCTTTGCAGCCAGGAGCTGGCCAGATCCTGAACCCATCCATGGCCTGAAAATTGGATCTGGCTCGGTCCATTTCGCATAAAGCACAGCTCTGAGTGAAAATCTTACCACTGACTTTGAAAATTTCAGGATCAGGTCCTGGCTAAGTCATTAGAAACCTTTAGCCAACCATCCTTAACTACATCAAATCTAATTGTTCCCCATATTCTCTAAGAGAGTGCTCCGATGGCTCACCAGACACTGCTGGTTTCCTGGAAACCCTATTAGCTTCTCAAACAAGGCAATCCTGAGGACTCAGTCCTGCAAACCTTTTGTGCAAATATTAAATAACAGCGAATAATTAGCAAGAATAATCCTTTTTGCTTGACCCTCTTCTGTAATAAAGACCTTTGTCGGTGAATGCAAATGTTATTTTGAGGAGCAATTCATAATCTAGAGCTGCTGAACACATCAGCCTAAATACACTAATACTCTAATATCCATATTTGTACAGGACTTAAGACAGACAAAACCAGGCACATTCTCTGTCCCAAAGACCTGAGAGCATTCACCAGCCAAGCATAGGAAGAGGAGGAGGCAAAAGAGGTGGCAAAGAAGGGACCCACTTCTGCCTTTGATACATCTTCAAGTGTCTCAGGTGGTGTGATCAGATCAGCTGGATTCTGCCCATGGAGTTTTTTCCTGTACATCCTTTCCCTTCACCTGTTTTTCTTTTATTTATTTGGGTTTTTTTCTGAGAGGGGAGAAAAGAAAGGACAATCAAGCCAACAGGCAGATAATTGTTCTGTGCTGACAGTTTGTCAAGTGATGGAAGCACAATTTTAGTCAAGAGATCTGCGTTACAGCGGCGAGTGAGCAGAAGTCTCTTCTTTTCCTCCCAGATGGCATTGACATATAGCCTGAAGGGGCTATCAGGATACAAAGCTAAAGATGGTTAAAGACATTAAAAACTGTACAATGTGAGCACCATCTACACCAGGACTATCATCTAGGAGGAAGATTCATCCTGACATATCAGGCAGAATTCAGATCTTCTTTTGGTGTTATATAAAGCTGTTGAGCCAAAGGTATTTTTGAGATAGACAAAAAATATATATTCCTGCTACTAACCATGTCTTTTCCAGTAGGTCTTTATTGACTTTTGAACAGCTATGACCAATACATGTAATGATCCCTTCCCTTTCCTTTCTGGGTGAACAATATCTTTTGCAGGGTGTTAAGGGTCCCTGTCTGACTCCACTTCCCAGCAAGATATTGAATGCATTCTCTTCATCACACTGTTTCCCAGATCCTGGCAGGGCTTTTGTTAATGATAAATATTGCACTCAGGATAAGATCATAAATCTTGCCACAGGATGGAGGGAATTTGAATTCTGCATTCCTTGGATTGAGTGTTGTGAAAAGTTGCTTAATTAACTTGCACAGACAATGGGTTTAATAACATTGCATTTTTTAATAAGCAAGCAGTGCAGCTGGAGGGATAGAGAACCATGAAGAGAGGAGTTCACCTGCAGGAAAATATCCTCTACTTCCCCCAAAAGCGATAAAAATGTCAATACATTGACACAACCCCTAATTAAAAATGACTGCCATAATCACGCGTATCATAGCCGTAGGACATTAGTTTGGATTGAACACAAACAGCAGCATGTGCTGCACATGTTTTCCAAAGGAAGGAAGGAAGGGTTGGATGATGGGATCTCCTGCACACCCAAGCAGGAGCAGAGGAAGGATCCCTCAGCTCCAGCTCGTGAGCTGCTCCTTTACCACCCTTCCCTCTGAGCTGCACAATGGTGACTGCCTGCACACCCTGAGCTGTTTGCAACCAGGAGATGAACCATGTCCACGTGCCCTTTTTTTGGCTGAGGTTGGAGCAGACGTCCTTCCCTTTGTGTCTGACGTGGCCAGACAGCAGGCGCGTGGCCGGGCGTAGCAGCCTGGCGGCCTCATGCATTACCTCAGCTCCTGCAGCAGTGCTGAGCTGTAGTAGCACCCAGCCTGGGCTGTGGATTTGTCCTGCTTTTCCTCCCAAGGTCTAAAATCCCTCATTTTGGGGTATTCAGCAAGCAGAGGGACAACAGAAGATAGCTTGTCTCTTGCTGCTCCATGTAAATTATATTAGGCAATTGGCCTGCCTGGATTGGATATGGATTTAATGGCTGGACTTGATGATGACCTTAGGAGTCTCTTCCAAGCTGAATGATTCCAAGAGAGACTCCCTATTTTAATGTTCAACTGCTCTTGCCTTATGCTTGTGGTACTGATGTGCACCCAGGGATCTCAGCTGGCTCTAAGCACTTGTCTTTTATTCTACAACACCAAAAATAAACTCTGAGATGCCTCATGTAGCCCTGGGGCTGTAAGATGGGATTGCACCACAGAGCTGGGGCTGAGGAGAAGCAGCATCTGCTACAGGGGGGCTACAAGGAGCTGAGTAACTGAGTGAGGGGGCAGAGTGTGGCCAGTCTTTCTCCTGAAGAAACTCAACACCAAGGGCTTCTTTTCCAAATCCACGTGGGATAGTTACTTCACATCTCTTAGCATCTCTGGTAAAATCTGCCTCCAACTCCTTCTGCCCTTCCATCCTATAAATCATTTTGTGCAATGCCTAACAGATGATTCCTGCTTTCTCCTGCATAGAGGGACAGGAGTGGGGAACAAGGGAGAGAGGGAGAGATTTGAAACTGTTTCCCAAATGTTCCAGTGTCCAGCCATGAGCTGATATCCTGGCAGGAGTAAGAGGTGGACCCATGGAGCACTCACTCAGGAACAAATAATGAATGATCCTGCAGCCTCTGCTCAGCACAGGGAAAGGAATTAATTTCTATCCCCTTTTTGTGGATCACCTGGAAAGTACAGGCATAATCCATCTTTCCATGGCGAGGATCATGGCTCTGTGAGCCAAAAAAAGCCTGTGAAGGACAAAACCTGGGACAACCCTTTGAGCTGGGACATCCGTCAGTCATAGAAAGAAGCAGGAAAAGAAAGAAAGAAAAAAAAAGAACAAAACACCAAATGACTTTAACTGATGTAGCTTCATCTCCTGCGAGGGAAGCTGGTGTAACATCCTCACTTCATTTTGGGGATGAGCATTTCATTCCCAGTTGCCTTGGAAGTGCCAAAAACTTCACAATACCTTTTCATCATTTAAAAACTTCCATTGTGATCTCCAGCCTGCAGTGTCACACCGGACAATTTAATGTGGGGTGTGAGCAGATTTTCAAGCATAGACAGATTGATTCATGAGTGAATTAATCTGATGCATCTTTTAAATGGAAAACTGACATAATTTTCCATCAGAGACCTGCTAATAAAGCACATTTACTTGGTGCATCCATTTTTTCCTGTACTAAGTGCACTATATAGGGTATAAAAATACTAAATCAATAACCAAAGAGTATATAAAAATGAGACTGACAGACCAGAAACCATGGGTGAGCCACTCTCTCCTTGTCTCCTTTGGGGACTCTGTTTCTGCTGCTGAAAGCCACATTCCCACAGTCTTCCCAGGACTGCAAGTCTGCAAAACCCCAGGTGTCCTTGCAAGTCCCAGAGGGGACCAGGAGCATCGAGCCACCTGCTTCCAGAGGTCTGGTGGCATCAGTTCTCCTGCAACCCTCCCTTTTTTTAGAAGTAGATAGTTTGAGGGGTTTGGGTTTTCCTTCTTTATTAGTTTTTTTTTTAATTATTATTATTGTTGCAGAAGGAACTGGGTAGAAGAATTGTGTTTAAAAGACAAAGGCATCTTCTGGTATATTTGTGCAGGGAGCCTGCCAAGGGAATGTGCACAAACTCTCCTTTTTTTATTCTTTAGCTGGAGTACAGCAGCGTTATTTCAAAGGAAATGCCTGCACAGTCTTCCCTCTGCAAACACTGCAACCATCATTCGATCAGTGCAATTCTCCTGTGTGAGCTAATTTAACAAGCGGTTGCTTTGCAGGCTGTGGAGAATTGCCTCTTACCTAATAATTCTGCTAATTTGCTTAACTTTCCCAGATTGCAAATGGCCCTGCTCTGAACAGGCAGCTTTCTAAATGAACCCCCAGACAAGTTCCTGACAAGAGCCAAAGGAAAGGTGGATGGCTCAGGAGGTTAAAGCTCAGAGTCTTTTATTTTGACCTTTGGGCTAGCATTCAAATTTGCTTGTTGGGAAAACTGCATTCAGCATGTATTTTCTTCAGGGATTTACGATACCCTTTTGCTTGTAATTATTCTCAGTTGATGCCTTCCATAAATTAAAGAGGCTTCTATTAGCAAGCTCCAGTCCTCTCAATTATCTTGCAAAAGTTCCCTTATTTGTGGCTGGGAGCTACCCCACCAGGATTGCCATCCCTGCAAAGCTCCTGGTCCATGGCTACAGGCAGAGAAATAAGGAATGTACACGGGTAATACAAATGTCTGAGCAATCCCAGAAAGAAATGAAAACTGCAGTAAAGGTAAATGTCAGACTATTTAAAGACAATGTTAACTATTGATTTTTTAAAGGAGACTACCTCTTCAAAGGATGGCAAGCATGACTTCAGATACAGACGGAGCAACCTAGATGGATGGCGGAGAGAGGGAGGCGAGTGATCTGGGAAGACAGAGATTTTCCCAGAGAGCAAAATGAACCCTTGATGAAGCCTCTGGGATTAAAGAGGTGGCTTAGTGCTTTCACAGCATCCACCCTTCAACCCATTTAAGCACCATGCCTTTTCCAAGAAATGAAGGGCAAAGAAGCACTGATAAGCAATAAAGAGATAAGCAGCAAAGTACTTGTTTCACTGGTGTTTCCCAATGAAAAATGAACCCTCGAGCACACCCAGTGATTTGTTGTCTAAGTAGCAAAGCTCACCCAAGTTCCTGATTTTGCTTCCAGCAGAGATGCTCATTGCTCATTCTCATACCCTGGAGCAGCTCGGACTCATTATCCAGCACTGGTGCTCCCTGTCTGCACCTGCCTGTGTGCAGCTTACACACGGCCATATACATTTTATATATGCATGTATATATATCCTTGCCTTATGGCCCATGCTGTGATATCCCTGCCAAAGCATCCCAGAGCAGATTTTCCTGGCTGCAGGCGCCTGCATCTGCAGGGAATTGCTCCTTTCAAGCTGCAGTGCAGAGACAATGCTGTACATGGTGCTTTGGGAAAATAGCACGATAAGAATTTAGTTAGGGGAGTTAAAGGTCTTCCAAGGCTGCATTTTCAAAAAGGGTAACTTCTTATCTCAATGGGTGTTTTGGAACGGGAGGCATGAAGGATCTAATCCAGTGAAGTGTAATGTCAGTGAGGGCAAATTAAGTTTGCATTTGGGTACAAGCTCTCTTTTAGAGGCAAATTTGGCTCTTGAAAGGAATATTATTGTACACATTTACACAGAAAAGGACATGGGTGACGCTGGGGGGCCACTCCTCACTTTAGCAGGCTTTGACATGGGTACAGGAGAGGAATAGACCCTCCCAGTGCCCTCTGTTTCCCCTCTATGAGTCATTTGGATACTTCAGCTTGAAGATCCCCACAGGTCTTATAACCCCAGCTCTTCTTCTTTGGCAGCTGGCTCAAGGTGCAGAAAACCCCAGTTCCTGGTAGCTCCTGAACACAGCAGTGCAATATGGTATTACTGCCTAGGGTAGCTTTTAGTTTAGATGTATTATTTCAATAAGGAGGTCTTCAGACAGTGTTAAATGACAGATAATACAATTTTTGAATGTGAGGTTCATCTGAATTTTATTTTCTGATGTTTTGACTCATTGACTTGATGTCTCTCTATTATGCACACACCTCTGGTGATGTTGCTGGCAATGATTATGCATAGCATTGAGTTAGTGAATAAAACCACTCCAGGAGCTGCTTTACAGATCACAGTGTTGTTTTCCCTATAATTGTCCCACAAACGGTGGAAGTTATATGGAGAGAGCAGCATGCTCTGACAGACTGCATATTTTTGCAGTGTGCATCAAATCTCACTTTGGCCTCTGAGACTTATTTCTGATGGTTCTTGGGGATTTAACTTTAAGACCAATGTATTTTAGTATCCATATACGCTCCACTGTTCATGTCATCCGGCAGCAACTGAGGATGAGCTGTCTCCTTAATATGGATGAGACACCAATTTATCTAAGTTATCACCTCCCAATCTCTCATACATCTCTGCTGCTAACTGCTGTGTTTCTGACATCCATACCTAAACTCTCTACAACTTATTCTCCTTCAATTGAAACCATAAGTAATTTTTTTGACTGGAAGTTCTTGATATGTGTCTAATGGCTTCTTCATCTCCTGGCTTGAGTTCAACCATGTGGTGATGGAATCAGGCTCTGGACACTGCATTTTAAACCCACAACTCTGCATAGATCCATGCAGCACACTAAATCAGGGTGTCTTCCCAGCATCTGAAAATATATGGTTGAATTAACATGTCCCAGGCTCACATTGAACAGCACTGCAGCCCCGTTGTGCACAGCCCCAGCACTTGACTGCAGAGTCAGCAATACTCTCCTCCTTCCTCATGCACTCCCAAGCCAGCAAAACTTAGCCCTACTCCTGGTATTCTCTTTATAGAAGGTCCCAGTGGTATTATGTATCAAATAAAGGTCTCATTACTTAGATTCCGGTTCCTCCATGGCATTGCTCTCGTTAATCATTCTGGTTTTCAAGCCTGTGCTACAAACCATTAGAATTGTCTTGCTTCCCACTCCAAAATTAGAGATTCCCTCCCCTGCCCCTCTGTGCCACAGGGGCCACCAAGCCCCTGGGGACCACTGCTGCTGCTGCTGGGCCAGTGCTGGATGGCTGGGGGCCTCTTGGCCATGAGCTCTGGGCTTGAGTCTTACTGCAAAGGGATGGTCTCCCCTTTCTGCCCAGCCTCATTGTGGGGCCCCTGGGGGTGTTCCCACTGCTAAATACCCCACACTGCCAGCTTTGTGCCTGGCAGCATCTCTAGATGCAGCCCCCTCCCAGCTGAAAAAGAAAACTCTTTGGTTGTGCCCCAGATCTGTTAACTGAATCCCCGACCTCCCTCCAAAACTGTTGGTAACAACTGAGGGCAGGGGATCACCTCCTTCTCCCCCATTCCAGTTCTCTTTGGGGTTTATTTTCAGGGAATTCCAAGGTCTGGCACAGAGATCACCCCAAAGAGTCACACTCTGCATTTCCCACAGACAGAAATGCAGCAGCTCCCACTCCCCTCCCCTGCTCCCACTTCCCACACCCCTGGCCTCAACACTGCTCTTTGCAGTGTGGGATCCAGGGAATTTGCTACTTTCTCCAGGTAATATCTTTTTTAGGACCGCAAACGACTTGCATAAAGCACTGGAATGAGATTCTCTTTGTGCTGAGGATGAAATGCAAAAAGGCAGAAGAGCAGGGGAGAGCACATCCTCCCTCAGCTCTATGAATTCACCAAATCTGATGGTTTATTCATTTTAATTAGCCTTGGAATTCATATATAAGTGTATATATTTATACATGTGAACTCATATAATGACACATAATTAATTTTGAATTTGGCATTTCCGAACAGGTAATTAAAATAGTTCATTGTTGATTAATCACTTGCAAAATAAATTATTAGCAATATCACTGTTAGCATTATGTTTATTACTACAATTTAGAGAAATTAAGGCAGTTCACTCACATTAAATTAAACACCAAAGCACAGCTGTAATATACCCTAGACAATATCTACTTACTCGGAGAACAAATGTGATGTGTGCATTACAGTACATTTGCTGGGTCATACATCTTGGATGGCCTCTGCATGTCACCACCAGAAACCTAATCCTGACACACAGATGATTCCAGTCTCTTTCTGTAAATATAAAAATAGGATCTGCTGGACTTTAGCACTGGCTCTGCACTGCAGCATGCTCCAGGCAGCTCAGACCTGCCTGGGATGGAGGGAGGCTCTGCAGCAAAAAAACCTGGGAGCTAAGGGGGGTATGAAGGGCCACATTCAACTCATAGAAGCCACAGAATGGGTGGGGTTAGAAAGGACCTTAAGGATCATCCCGTTCAACCCCCCCAAAAAACAGTAGTGGGAAAGAAAATCAAATTCTTCACTCCTCAGCAGCACCCTGGGTCACCATTATGAGTCAGATTATAGCCAAATTGCACAGAAATGGGATAAATCTCAGCCTGACTCAACGAGGTGCTAGAGGTTTAAACAGATCATTTCAGTAAAAGCTGAATTTAATTTTAAGCAGCTCTCTGCTGGGGTGGGAAGAGATTTTGTCCTGTGGGGAAATAGGTATCCCTTGTCTTTGACAACTGTTTTGTCTGGAGGGCATTCAGCCTGAAGTTTAAGGAAGCAATAGGGAGAAGCCAGTAGAGATGAAGAGGACACAGATATCACCTCACAACATATTTTCTGTATCTGTCTCTCCATGGTTTTATAGCTATGGGAAATAATCCATAATTAGGTGTATAAAATAGCTCTCTGATCTCTGCTTCTGGCCCAAAAGAGCACAAAATTGATAACTCAATTATCGCTGCTGGAAATACAAATAAATTAAAAGCACCTGGTAGGAGGAACTTTAAGGGAGGGACACCCATGCAGCAGAGTGGATGCTGCTCTTCAATTGTGAGCTCACAGGCAATTAAAGCCCTGGGGCTGGAGCGGGGCTGGGGATAGAGTCCATGGATAATCCCCAAACTTTGTGCCAAAGCCATCAATCACTGCAAGGCTGATACCACCCTCTCAACCCAGAAATGAAGTCAGGGGGAGAGCTCTGGAAGTAGTGACACTCTTCTGGAAGAGAGGGACCCATGGAATGACCAGTGAGCTTATCATGGTTAAAGGGTGAGGGAAAGCTGGGCTGGGTTTTAACAGCTTTCAGCACAAGAAAATAATTAGTGCCTAATCCTGTCGCCAGCAAATTCCTGGGAGTTTTTGTTCTGAATTTACAAGCAGAGCAGTGCAGGATATTGAGGGTCTTCTTCACTTTTTGCCAAGTCATCTGGCATTTACAAAAACCTCTCTCTCCACTGAGGCTTGCTTTTAATGACTCTTGTGCTGAATTAACAGTCTGCACCGGTGTGACAATGAGAACAGTCACTAATGACCACTCTGTTTGTCTAAGCCACATGCTGAGCACTGACTTCAGTCCCTGCTACAGACTCTCTCTGCGAAAAGCCTTCTGTGTCTTTTTAAGCAATTTAAAATATGTAGGATGAGCTGGCCTGTCCATCCCTGCCCCATTGATATTCTGCTGCCTGGAAGTGTCCTTGAGTCAACGGTGAGCACCTGTAGGGAAGTGTGACCTGGAATGATGTGAGGAGCAGGAGTAGAAAAGCCTTTGAAATTACATATATCCAGTTCTGATGACCCACACTGTAACTAGTGAAATATTTAAACGATCTGCCCTTTGATGCATCCTCTGCCAGAGCAGAAGGGCGAGTGCAGTTTTATGGAAAGGTCTGGTTTTATTAGGCAACACACTCTGTGACCCCACAGAGAATGTGTGACAGTGCTGACACAGGGAATATGTGCAGGTATTTTTTCTAAAAGGAAAAGGACTCCAGACAACCCCCAAGCTTTGTGCCAAACCCATTCCCCTGTATCCCACTCAACAGGACACTTCCACCCATGGAATTGTTTCTTGGATGAGGCAGACATCACCTCAGCCATTGTGCAGGGTTTGAATGATGCAAAACCCAACCAGGGCCACCAGCACCCTGTAACAGCTCTGCTGGGGACAAGACATCACCTGGGAAGAGGTGCCAGCTCTTCTCATCCCTTCCCATCCCAAACGCTGCTTCTGCTGCTCAGCCTGCCCACAGGCATGTGCTGCTTCTCTGCCAGAGCTAAGCAGGGCAGCACAATAAAATTCACTTTTTGGATATGACAAGGTTTTATTTAGGCAGTAGTGCTGCCCCAAAGAAGCCAGGCTCACATCACCCTTCCTGTGCCCACTGCACGAGGCAGGTGTTAGAGCAATTCCATCTGAAAGCTTTTAGTTCCCGTAACTGATGATTTATATTCGTGCTGGAATGGCAGTAATAGTAAGGGTTTAATTGTTTTAATGAAAGTGGCTGTTTCTGCAATCGAATCAATTTGTTAAGTTTGGGTGATAGAATACAAGGCTGGATTTGACCACGTTTTTCTTGTGCCCTGAACAAAAAGGTGCAAGCCATTTCAAAAAGATCTAGCCTGGCATAGTGAAACTTTTAATAAGTAATATCTGCATAACTAACAGCATTAGGAGCAGCCCAACCTGAAGAAAACAGATTTTACAGGAATTACAGTCTCGCTGTCACATTTGTAAAAGGGACACATGCATTTTTCAGATCTTTGCACATTAATGGCTGTATTTGATTCAAAATACAGTCACTGAACCCTCAGTAAATGGAATTAAATGGTATGTGTCTGATTTGAGGGTGACAATCCAGCAATTGTTTCTTGTTTGAATTACTACCTGCGTGGCTGGGCACAGCGGTAATTGAAACTATAATGTTTCATTCCTCTTTAGGTATAATTTGTCTGAAAAGTTCATTCAATGCTGTTCTATTCTCTCTCCTGAAACCCCTCCCTTTACCATTACGGGGCTCTCAGGGGCTGCATCTTTTCTGTGTGTCCAGATTTTGACCTGGTTTGGGCAATTCAAGCACCAATGAACCTGGTCCTGGTGTTTCCCTGGACCAGCCCCATCTGCACCCTCTTGCTTTGCCCATGGGCTCACCTGCTCTTCAGGGCACAGAGCTCCATTTATCCAGCCCCAGACCTCTGCTTTGCCTTTGGCTCAGAGCTCAGGTGAGCATATCCTTACAGGGTTCTTCACATTCCCCTTCAAAGCCAAGAATTTGCAGTGGCTTTGTGAACATTTTATTTTGTGTGACCACCATTATCAGCTGCAAGACCTGGACCTGCTTGTGCTATGAGAGCCGTAAATGGAAAGGCAGCAAGGGTTACTTTTCCTCCCATCTATGCCTTGTTTTGTTGCTTTATGTGGTTCTTTCACACAGTACAGAAGTGGCTGTGGCAGCGCTGTGCATCTGCAAGGGGTAACAAATAGATTGCCTTTCTCTCAACACTCCCCATTTATAAGCAATTTCTAGTCTGTTTTTGCCCAATATTGATAAACAGAAGAAAATGGAATGTATTTTATTCACCCATAAAGTCTGACATTTCCAAAGATGGAATCAAATTATCCTCCTCATCTGTCTGCAACTCGCTGGGCTGCTCGCTAGGTACAACTTTATGCCTGCAGAGTAATAACACCTGGTAATGACACCTAATTTCAGAGCCTCCAGAACGAGCTGGTCTAGGACAAACAGGGTTATTTTGCTTACAAATAATATGTTACACAAAGACAGACTCTGTGTCCCGGGATGATAGCACTTTTTTTCTCCCATGGGATGAGGCTGGAAATCCCTGGGAAGCCCTTGTCAGCATCAGGGCATGTTCCTGACATTTGTGTCTTGAGTTGCTGTCATTGCCTGTGGTCTGGTTTTGATTCATGATGATGAACCTTGGATTTTGTCACTGCTTTTAGGGTGATTTAGATGAAAGTTCCATGTGCACATTGTCTGGGAACGTGGTGGTGCTGTGAGGAACTGTAGGGAGAGGCAGAGCTCTCCATCGCCCGCAGACACAGAGGGTTGGAAGGAAGAACAAAGAGGAGATCATAGGAAACAGCATAATGAGGTTTAAAAGATAATTAAGGCTGCTGGTTCCCAAACACTACAGCACTCCTAGCTGGGCTGGTGAGCCCAAGGGAAAGCCAAGGGCTGGAATAAAGCTGGCAGCTGAGGGGAGGCTGCAAATCTGGAAGTGCTGCTGCAGAGAGGGGTCCTTGGCACCTCTGAGCCCCTGGACCCTCTCTCCAGGCACAAGATGTGCAGAGATGCTCATCCTCTGGGATGCATTCATGGCATTGATGTGCCAACCTTCACCTCCACCAGGGGATCTGGCACCTTGACAAAGCAGTTTGAAACTAGGCTGAGCTAAGGGGATGGGTGGAGAATAACAATGAGCAAGGACAGACTGGCATCTAAATGTGGAAGGAGCCAGGCAGCCCATGAAGAAAAATCTGGGGAAAGAAAGGAGTGGGGATGGAGTGAGACAAAGCACCTGGAGGATAAGTGCTGGGAAGGGAACATACCCTGCAAAGGCAGAGTAGGACATTTCCTCCCTGAGGAATTCCCTGAGTTTCCAGCACCAGGAGGACCTCTTGGTCCCTGTGGCAATGTCAAACCAGGGGAAGGAAGGCTCTCTTCCATCCTCTTCACGATCCAAAGGCTCTTGAGTTTGTCCTTCCAAAGCCAGTGGTGTCACATCCACCAGCATAGGGAAGCACAGGGGTGTCCGTGGCCTCAAATGTGCTGGGCAGGGGCAGAAATACCCACCCAATTCCAGCAGTATTTTGTCTAACATGATTTCCAGCAGCAAAAGCAGCACAAGCTGCCTCCAGTAGAAATTCCACCCAAAATGAGACCTCCAGAGTTAGTTTGCAGTTCTCTTCCACTCCTTCCACATTTTCATGCACAAACCATTGCACAGACTGTTTTTGTTTGGGGTTGTGCTTCTCCATGTCCAGAGTCACCAACCCTTTGCCTTTTCAAGTTTACCTACTACACACTTTGATTACTTTTTTGCTTGCCTTAGAGTGCAGCATGAATAATTAGAGCGAGTGGCTGCATTTCTCACAATAAAGCTGTGATTTTTAAGTGCCAGAGGACATTTGCAGTGCTGGAAGGGAAAGGTAATTGACATTCCCTCAGGGAAACCTCTTCAAAAATTTGGCCCCTGGTTGCTTTGAATTTATTGTCAGTGATACAATACAGGCAGGAAAGATGATAAGCAAGCAAGCAAACAAACAACACAGCCAAAAGCAGGCAAAGCAGAAGTTCATCCCTGTGTCTCTGATGGCTGTGACCTGGCTTATCCTCCAGTTCTTTCTTGCAAACCATGATGCTGGGGCATTGCAGTTCAGAAAGAAAAAGCCAATAAAGCTCTTCTAAATGGAATTGAAAGGTCTCATCAGCAAACCCAGGACCCAGCAGGTGAAGCCTAGGAGGTGCTGAGTGCTCAGCTGTCCCTGGGGTGCTAGGGAAGATGTGTTTGTGTGGGTGATGGCTGCTCCAGGGTGTCCCAAAACACTGCAGAGATTTCCCTCAGTGGTACACAGTGATACAGAGCTGATTGACTGCAGGCTCCCCTGGGCTTGCCAGCATTTCCAGAGCAATGATAGAGAGAATTCGTGTGGCATTCCACACCCCACCATGGTGAGAGGAGAGCTTGTCTGCTCCCCAGCCCGCATGCCATAGATAAATAAATATCTCTCTATAAGATATATATAGATATGTATGCACCCAGTGTGCTGCAGAGGCAGTGAACGTGTGCCAGGTGCAGAGCACAGCCTCGATTAACCCTTGCCTGGGTCACCCTCCTCTTGTAACAAAATGTGTATTAATGGTTCTCTCAGGAGATGAGTTTGCACCAGCCTCTCATCAGCTTCTGCCTAAAGGGAAGCTCTGAAGTCCTACAATTGGGATATTTCCAACAAGGAACGACTTGTCCCTTATCCCAGACCCCTGGGATCACAAACTGCTCAGTCTTTTGGAGATAGGCACTGGCTGTCAGCACCAGGGCTCTGCAGTCCCTGCAGTCTAGCCTTCCCAGGATGTTTTGCTCCCAGCTGGGTTGAAGCAAAGGCTCAGCTCATTCATCCAGATTTACAGAAGAACTTGCAGTGTCCTGAAACCAAAACGTTGCAAAATTAATTTAAAAAAATAAAAACTAAACCCCAAATTCCAGCAGAGAAGGCCAGCATAGCACAGGCCCAACAACCCCATGGTGTTGGATACTCCACTCCTGCAGCACCAGGGGCTGGGATTTGCTGGTACAGGGGTGCAGTGACCTTGGGACAAGCTGGACAGGGAACAGTGCTTGGAGCTGTAGGACTTGCCCTGCTCCAAAGAATTTTGGGGGCTTTTCCAGTCACTCTCCTTCATCTGCTCCTTTCGTCAGGGCAGAGAACAGCCTCGTCCCTGTCCCAGGCTGCACAAGCCTTTGACACTGTCATGTCTTCACCAGTCATGACCTGAGGGACCACACGCCTCATTTCCACCCAGCAGCTCTCTTTTCCCGTTTGGTGATTCTGTAAAACCATCAAACCTTCCCTCATTGTTCCTCCACTTCCAAATTGTGTGTCTTGTGGTCTCTCTGCTGCCGAGAGCACAGCAGCCACGGTGCATTTAAATAGCTGATTTTTTCAGGATCTGATTCAGGTCTTGCCTCCAGTGATATCAGTTTGGCTGCTGCAATGGGAACACTGTGTTAAATGTGTTGAAGTGAAGGAGAAAAACACTTGGGAGCATCAGGTGCAGTGCAGGCACGGCTGGCAGGCAGCACCTTGGCTCCCCTCCACCCTGCTCTGCCTAAATTTGGTGCATGCCCTGAGCACGGAGCAATGTCTGCCCTCCTGGGCTGCTGAGCCTCTGCCTCCTGAGGGGACAGGAACATGCTGAGGGGACAGGAACATGCTGAGGGGACAGGAGCATGCTCAGGGGACAGGAGCACAGTGAGGGGACACAGGAGCGCGCTGAGGGGACAGGAGCACACTGAGGGGACAGGAGCACACTGAGGGGACAGGAGCACGCTGAGGGGACACAGGAGCACGCTGAGGGGACAGGAACATGCTGAGGGGACACAGGAGCACGCTGAGGGGACACAGGAGCACACTGAGGGGACAGGAACATGCTCAGAGGACAGGAGCACGCTGAGGGGACAGGAGCAGGCTGAGGGGACAGGAGCACGCTGAGGGGACAGGAACATGCTCAGAGGACAGGAGCACGCTGAGGGGACAGGAGCAGGCTGAGGGGACAGGAACATGCTCAGAGGACAGGAGCATGGTGTCACCAACACCTCCAGCTCAAATGCCAAGGTGCTGCCGTGACATCGTGCCAATGTCCCCAGATATTTTTCCGTGCTCCAGAGGCACATGTGCACTTGTCACCTCCTGTGCACTGTCCCCTCGGCCTGAGGGCACGAAGCACTGAAATTTTTGGGTGCAGCTAAATGTCTGTGAGCAGGGGAGGGCAAACAGGGCAGTGATCCATGCCAAGGAATGGGTTGTATTGATGCCTTGGGAAGGCTGGCATGAAACAGAGACTGCACAGACTAGAGAATAAAGTAGGTATTCATTGAAAGGTCTTTAGGATACACCTTGGGCAGGACAGGAGCCTGACCAGGGCTACACCCAAGGTGGACCCAAAATGGTCACAAAATGGACAACTGGTGACAAGGTGTTACACTTTTATAAGTTTTGGTCCATTTGCATATTGGGGTTTAATTGTCTATTTACAGCTTCAGGTTGTGAGGTCTCATCCTTCTTGTTTCTCTCTTCAGTCTACCATTGTTTGTGCTTTTGGGCCTGAAACTTGTACTCAGTGTCCTTGGTCTTCAGCAGGAAAAGGATTTGTTTTGTGTCCCTACTCTGTGAGGGAAGCTTACTAGCACTTAATATGAGGCTCAGAACAACACCCCTAGGCAGCACAGAGTCTAAAAAACATGAAAGTTAAAATTTAAGGCATCAGTGTCCTGATGTTTCCCCCTGACCTGAGCAGGGTTTACCTGCAGGAGGCCCAGAGGAGAGGGGGAGCCCAGGACTTGCAGTGCAGCTGGGCCCCAGGACCCTGCACACATGAACATTCCTTGGGAGATCGTGTCCCTCCATTCCCCATCCGACACCCTGGCTCCAGGTGTGCTTGGCAAATTCAATGGAATTACGATTTAAAAAGTAAATTAAGATTTAAATTGAATACTAAATTATAAAGAAGTAATCTAGAAAGAGCCTGAGAAGCACTTAATTTCTTTGTTATCTGCAAGCACTTCTGCCATGGCAAAGTGTCCGTGGGGAGCCAGGCACGGGGCAGGATGGCTCTGGGAGTGTTTAGCTCCAGTTGCAAAGATTGCCCAGGGACTTTCAGGGACCAAGGGCTGCTGCTGCTGCTGCTTGGGAAGGGGCTGATCCAGCAGTGCAGCCCCTGCTGAAATCATGCAGAGAGAGCCAGCAGAGCATCCCAGGGGACAGTGAAGGGACAGAGCTGTGGCACTCCGGGGCGATGCAGCCGGGCACCACGGCTGTCACCAGAGGCCACATGGGGCCCGCAGTGGCTGAGCTGGCTGGGCTCTGGCCACCACATGCTCACACATAATTCCTGACCTCAAGTCAAAAATATAATTCTTTCTGCCACATCTGACATTTAGCTGTACAGTGATCCTTGCCAGGAAATTGCCATCGTTTCAGTTCTGCTCCCAGCTACCCTTCTGATTTATATTTTTGTTTTTATCCAATTTTTCTGACTTGTTTTGGTAGGGTGGACAAAATGTTCTCACTCAAGACAGATGACAGTTTGCCGATAAGAGGAGCAACTTATCACCAACAGCTCCGATTCTTTCTCAAATGCTTAGTCTGTTGGAACAGCTTTAAAGTCTAATGTGATATCACAGGTTAGCCCCAAATCTGCTTCCTCTCCTGTATTTCATACTTTATGGCTCTGAGCATCACTCCTTTTAAAACAAAACAATCTTTTTCAGATCATCATGGCTTTCCTTCCCCCCCTTTTTTTCCCCTCATCTTGATTTAACTATTTTAAAAATTCTTTGGGCATGGCAAATAAAATAAACACCAGAGATGAGTGACCTCTTGGAAGCTTGGTGTCCTTGAGTCTAACTTTAGAAATCATTTGTCACAGGCACAGAAATGTGCACTGCAATCAGAATTAGCTGCCAGAATTTTTTTTTCAAACAATGATATTGTAATTTGAGTGACATTCTTGATAATAGTTCAGGTTCTCCAGACTTCTCCCCAAGCCCCAACAAACCATACACTTAAAAATAAAACTTCTGTCTTATTCTGATTTTTTTCTTCTTGTTGTTGTTATTTATCATATAGAAAATAAATGAGAGGGAAAAGAGAGACAAGGAAGTCAAACAGCTTTGAGCTCTGGATATAAGCCCAGTAGGCTAACAGGGTATTATACAGTTGGGTTTAGTTCAGCAAAAAACAGGACATTCTATGAGAACTGGGTGAATAATTTGCAATTAGTAAATTGGGACATAAAAATCCAGGTTATTTTGAAACATGCAGCTTTACGGGGTGAAATGCCCTCTTCTGCTCGTGGTTGGCATGCTAGCAAAGCACAGTGTGCTCTGATCAGGGCTTTCACTGCTTGGAATTGTAGATTTTGTAGAAGAATTACTTTTGATCTGCGAATGTGTAATTGCTATGCAAGTGTTTATCCCTCTTGCTCGGGCTGCGCTGCATTAATGGTTGATTAATCACTTGCAAAATAAATTATTAGCAATAGCACTGTTAGCACTGTGCCTTGCACAGGACAAAGGATGCACAGGAGTTTGTGAAGGGATCAGCCCCTGATCCTGCATGGATCCAGGAGCAGCTTCATTGGATTGCTCCCTCTCCCCTGCATTAAATGGTTTCAATTTTTTTATGCATCAGCACAACCCCCAGTCACTGAAACCACCCCATGAGTCTGCAAGAACCAACCAAGAGATCCCTGCTGGGTGCTCGTCACCTGCAGGACAGCACGAGGGACAGGGGACATCACCCTCATTGGCTTCAGGGTCAGTCACTGCACACAGAAAAGTCCTGAAATCCTTTTGGGAGCTCCCACTCCCACCCACAGCGATTGTGGGTGGGTTTGCATCACCCCAGGGTGCACGAGGTGGGAAGAGCAATTCCTGATCCCTGGATTTGGATTATGGATGAGAACTCTGCAGGGAACTCACTTGAATTGATACATCTTTTGTGCAAAGCCTCTGGATTTGTAGCATTATGTGAGCGCAGGAGAAAGACTCAGTGTGCTGAAATTAGGGTTGCTGGAGCTGCTGCACAGTGGTTGTTCAGGGTCAGGTCTGTCAGAGGATTTTGAAATTTCCAAAGACCTTTTTGGGAGCTCTAAACACAGCTGCCAGCCTGCCTGCCTGATCACATCACTCCAGACCCCTCTAGGTGGGTCTGGAAGGAAGGTGTCCCACGAAAAGCAAAACTGCCTGTCCCCACTGAGGGCACAGTGCCAGGGGAGGGCTCATTGCTCCATGATGCATCCCCAGAGCCGCTGCACCTGAGCAGCATTAACCTCTCCCAAAGGGGATTCCCCAGCTGTGCCCTGCATGATGTGGAGCAGGGGAGTTGAGCATCCCAGCGGCACAGAATCCATGGATCCTGCCACAGCAGGGACCTCGCCAGCCACAGCCCACAGCAGCCCTGCATAACACCAAACCTCTCCCAAGGTCAAACCCCCTAACACGCAGCACAATGGAGCCTCCTGAGACCCGTAAGACGAAGAAAGTTTGAAATTCAGCTCTGAAAATGTGTACAGCCAACAAGGTGCCTCCTTGACACCTGGTTGTTACCTGGAAATAGGACATGAAGGGTCTTGTAAGGGCTTCATTTTCCCTGTGCTTGAACCCCCGCAGTGCTGGCAGCTCCCCCTGTGACTTCCTGAGCCCTGAACGTGCAGGAGACATTTCCACACCTCTGTGTGATGGAGTTATCCTCCTTCCACTAAATAAATGCCCACGTGTGCACTTCTAGCCTGTATCTGAACAGGAGGCACTGTGTGCCTGACTCTTTCAATTTTTCATCCTCCTGGAGGAAAAATATGATAGGAAAAGCCTAAAAATTAAAAAAAGACAGAGTGAACAGCTATACCTAACACCTTTTTCAGCACAATCCACCCAATTATTTTCCTTTCTCTGGCTATTTTAGTTTTAAAGCTTCCTCCAAATGTAGGTCTCAGGTCAGCAGGGCATTAAGGCACCCCTGAAGTACTTTGACTTTAAAACATTTCTCATGGAAAGGACACTAATCAGTTCTTGCATCTTTAACTAAAGATACAGCATTTTATCTGGGATCCTGAGTGTGCCTATAAATATCAGGCAGGGAAATGCTCAATCCATTCCAGAAAGGGGTAACCTAAATCATGGAGCAGGCTGGGGCTCACTCGTGGTTAACCTTTGCCCTGGGAGGGAGCTGGACCAAAATCTGTGCATGGCAGGATGTGCAGATGATGTTGCAGTGCAAACAGCACAAAAAGGTGCTTCCATAAAGACATCCAGAATAATCCCATCTTCTCCAGGTTGTCTCAGCCCCATGGGCTTCTCAGGTGAGAGGTACTGCACCAGTGAGAGGTGATCCAGAGGTGTGAGGGTAAAGGACACATCTGGAGGAGACCCTTTAGAAAATAAGATGGGCAAAACCTCTTTCTCATCCCTTCTGCTGGTGGTGGGTGCTGGATGAGTGACCACAGTGAAGAGAAAGCAGGTGATCTGTTTGCCATTGCACTGTACCTAGATCACAGGCCTACAGCTCCTGAAATGCACATAAATTCAAAACTTCATGGCATTTCCAATCTTGTAATTTCTGCTAGCATTTTCCTTGCTTTTTTATTATCCTAAACCCAAATTTTTTTCAAGGCACTGCTCCCTCAGAGAAGGAAGACCTCCATGAGAGCCCCAGATCAGCTTTTTATGAAGCAGAGTGGGCTATGGGTTGGGCTGAACAGATCTCCTTTCTTCCCCAAGCACAGCTGGAGTCCCTCTGCACTCCAGGGCAGATATTGCTCACCTGCAAAGGCTGTTCCCAGGAATGTGCTGGCAAGGACAATGCCAGCCCATGCAGCAGGAATGCTGCTGCATGTGTTATTAGAGTCATTTGTTGTGGTTAGTGAGCAAAACCACCCAAGCTCATTTCTGTTCCATTAGAGGAAGGAAAAAAAAAAGGGGGGGAATAGAATAACTCATTTCAAGGTAATTTGCTGGGGATTTTGTGTATGATCAAGAGGGTTGTAAAAAGTGGGACTACTTGCAAAAGTTCGATATGGCTCTTGAGAGAAAAGTATCACAAAGTTATCAAACATGGGCAAAGTGAGCCCAAAGTGGGTGGTTTCAATGCATTTTGCTGCTTTTCTGGATAGTTTCATGAATTTTTGGTGAAATCTCAGAGGAATGTCACTGCACTGGCTGACAGCTCCTCGGGCAGGGATTTGATCCTGAGGTCTGGCACATGCAGTTTGTGATCCTTCTCTGTGACCAGCCACCACATGGACCTGGCTCAGGTCCTGATTATTTTCTCTGTTCCCCACATCTCTGGGGAAGTGAGAGGAGATCCACAGTGAGCAAGGACCCCTCCCCATGGGACACAGAGCACAAGGAGTCCCTCCAAACTTGGACGTAAAATTCCAAACCACCACCAAAAAACAGCCCATAAAGCACTGGCTGCTCTTAGAGGCGAACTGGAGATCTCTCCTGCTAATTATAAAAATGGCAGACAAAACCCTGCACGATATGATTTCTTACATTAAACAAATTTTATGGTGGAGAAGACTTTTAGTGGCACTATTTGCAGACCTGGCCTTTCGCCAGCTCGCTGTCATTAATTCCGCTGATCTTAAGTATCAGCTGCACTTATTCCAAGGGGCTATAAATAAACCCCTGAAGCCTATTAAAGGAGCCAGCTACCTCAGGCTGTTTGTCAAGCCTGGACAGACTGACATGGGCACTGTTCAGGCAGCTCTGGCCAGTGCTGAGCATGTCTGGGTTCAGGTCTTTACATTCTCACAGATTTATCTTTCACCTTGCTGGGCACATGGAACTTTTTTATTAAAAAAACCCTCACTCTAGGCAGGCAACAAACAGTGCTGGTTCTGTTAGGGCTGGGCAAGTCCTTGACCACATGCCTGAAGCACAGAACTCTTTGACCTTCACTAGCTGGAAGGGTTAAAAATGAACAGGAGATTGGGAAAGGAGAACTAGAGCTGATATTCTATAGGACAGGGAGGTGATTTAATGTGAGATATGGAGAATTCACCACTCCTGGAATATTTATCAGTCACGCTTGCACTCAGGGTTGCCACCATTCTGGCTCTCCTCTGGGATTTGCCAGGTAAAGATCCAGGCTATGGGTGCCCCCCACCACCCTGAGGAGCCCATGGGCTGCAGGCAGGATGTTCCAGGCTGCAGCAGCCACACTCTGTCTCTCTGGTGCAGCTCCTATGAAAAATGGGTGGCAGTACTAATGTGTGCTTAATGACCCGTGGTGCAGAAATGACTACGATGCAGGAATTAAATTTACAATCAACTTCCTTTTTTCTTTTTTTTTTTTTTTTTTAATCCCCTTGAAACCTTGAAACCAAAGTTCCTAATCAGAAAAGTCCATGTAAGTGCCTCTCTGCTCCCAGGCAGGGCAGGTGACTGCAGGCAGCTGCAGGATTAGAGCTGGGTGCTGTCACTGTGCCAGGCGTGACACGGGGCTGCTTTGGTGGCTGGGTAAATTGATGACACAATCTCAGGAGAGCTCACTAGTTGATGCTGGGCTTATTTTTGTAAGTGCAAACTAATGAAATTTAGAGTTTTATTAAAAAAAAAAAAAAAGGAAAGGAAAGAAAAAAGTGGAAGCTACAATTTATAAATGGAATTCATAATGGAGCAGAGTGCCAATTGCATTAAGGAAACGAGCAGCTCAGGCTTTTACCCAGAAGAGCCCCCAGGGTTTTTTTGGCAAGAGGCAGGGAGTCCCAGTTTGTCCCAGTGAAGCTCCTGGCTCCACCTTGTCCATCTGTCCTGGGCTCAAACAGGGGGAACCACCATGAGGGGTTTGGGATGATGCTTGCCCTGGAGCAGGCACTGACCTCTGCTACAGATCATTCATCCCTTTCCCATTCCCACACCACTCAGCTGGCGTGGACCTTGCTCTTCATGTTCTGAATTTTAAGAGTTAACAACAAAATTCTTTAAAAGGCAGCGAAAGGCATGGAAATGTAATAAAAAGGATGGAAATGTAATCATAAACCCACAGCAGAGGCATCCCAGAAAATGAAGGTGTGTATTCAGGAGGAGATAAAAAGACATCTCCCAAAAGGAAGGGTGTGCAGTTCAGAGTAACCAGGAGGCTTTTTGTAGCTTTTTTTATTTTACAGACTTTCTGCTCTCTTCTTCTGTGCTTCACCATGTCTCTGCTCACAGATTTGGCCCTAAATACTCTGATGTATTAAAGAAGGCGGAGGGGGTTTTCAAGAGTGGGAATAGAAACATCCTCAGGCATGGAGCCTGGCTATGGCCAAATCTAGACAGCTGCTGAGGTTTGGTTTTTTCCAACATGAACAATTCTGATCCTATGAATCCATGGCTCTATGATTCTGGGATTCTGTGTTATGGGGTCAACACAGCTTGTCCTGAGCTGGATTCAAGCCAACACAACCTTGGAGCACACGCCAAAGGCAGAAGATGAGGAGGTGAGAGGAAACCTTCAGATCTCCAGCCACGTGTGCAGTGCCCTAAGCAAAATGATTCCTCTCTCTTGGCTTGGCATTCACAAAACCTCTGAAAATCTTCTGGGGACCAAAAGGCAAGTGAGATTCTACCCCAGGTGTGATGTTTCCATGGAAGCCAAGTGAAAGCACTTTGTGGGCCTGGGGAAAGGTTGCAGCAGCTTGAGCTGAACATGGGAAGTGGCTGCCAGAAGGACTTGTGAGGTTGGGGCCTGTCAGCAGCAGACTCGTGACAGATTGTTCCTTGAGTCATCCTGCACCCACTGCCGTGGTGACCCTGGAATCTGTGCTGTGACTGGCAGTGGCTGGGCTGAGGTCTTGTCTTCTCCTGTGCCAGCTGTTTGGGCTGGTGACCTTTTCTGGAAGGAGGGAACTTGTAGTGGATGAGAAGGAGCAGCCACTGGGGAGTGTGAAGAAGCACAGAAATGTTTCAGCATCCATTCCTATCCCTTGCCCAAGTAAGAAATGAAGCTGTGGAGAAAAGAGCCAATGAACACACCTTCGGAAGTGAGGAGAACATTAATTGGCTGTACAGCAGAGTCTGAGCAATATGAAAAACTGGGAACGACTAATTATTGAGTACAGATTCTTTATGGAGAGTATGACTTAAACTTGGGGAGAAAATCCATGTGCCTGGAATATTAAAATCAATAGTTTTAACCTATTTAATAAGAATTGAGTGGGCAAAGAAGGCACAGGAGAGATAATAAATATCAGAAGTGACATTGCTACATTCTGAGCACCACTAGAAACTGAAGAGAAAGTGACCTCAAATACAAATAAAACCAAAAGAAGGCGTTTCTCCAGACCATCAAGTCTCACTAGAAAACAGGAATTACTCACTTCTTAGTCACACATCTGTAATATTTAAGAAAATTTCCCTGCACTGTCCTGGGGAACTTCAACTTGAGTGATATCAGCTGGAGAGCTCACAGTGCTGGTTTGGGGATTTACTAAATGTCCTAGAAGAGTGTTTCCTAACCAAAACCAGGAGGATCCTCGACAGGATCATTCTGACAACTGCAGGACTGTTTAAGGACCCAAAAACTGGCTACAGCTAGCCTAGAGGTGACCCTGTTTCAATTGTATGTGCTGGGCACAGACAGAAAAGCCTGAGCTGACAGTGGGTCCCTGTGCTTTTCTGTGCTGTGAGCCAGGTCACCTGCAGGATTTTAAGCAGAAAATGTCAGTGATATTTATCAACTCCTTGTTTAAAGAAGTTCTGGCTTCTAGGAAATCTAGTAAAATCTCAGCGTTGGAAAAGAGAAAGTTATTCTGGCTGAAAAATGAATCTCAAGGAAGAGTGAAAGTAGGTAAACTCCCAGAAAGAAGGAAGGGAAAGTGAATAATAATGAACATAAACTAGCCTCAAGCAGAAGGCTGTCAGGTGAAACCTGTGGCTAGCAGAGCTGAGGGCAACAGGGATGTGCTCTTTAGATATAAGAGACTCAAAGTAGTTGTCTAGACAGAATAGCAGACATGAAAAAAAATACATAAAAGGCAGACACTAAATATTTAATTTCTCTATTTTGGGAAAAAAAAAAAAAGGCTGAGTGAAACAGCCATGTAATATGATGATGTGGAATATCTTCTGCTCCAACTCAGGATGTTAAACAGCTGCTACTACAGCTAGAGGATTTTTTTTTTTTTTTTTGATCAGCAGCTCCCAATATTCAGTGCCTGAGAGTTTTAAAATCTGTCCCAGGAGCGCCCCAGGCTGGCACAGAGTTTTCCAGAAGACCGAAGCTGTGTTGACTTTGAGCCAACGAATAAATGTCGATGAGGAGGATGACTTGCGTAATTATAAATCTGATTGTTTGATGTTGATTTTGTGGGGAAAAAAAAATAATGGAAGAGCTGATAAGGGACTTGATTAATAACAATTTAAGGAGAATAACTAATTACAATCAACATGAGTTAATGGAAAATAGATCTTATTAAATGAAATTGATATAATTTTTCAAGAATGTGATTATAGATTTGATTGATTTAGTACATTTCATCAACACTGTTACGTTTGACTTCAGTGAGGCATTTAACTTAATGTTGTCCCATTTATTAGGGAGCTAAAACAATGTAAAATCAACACAGCCCGTGCTAAATGGATGGGAACCCTGGTGATAGGTTTAGACATATCCGAGGAGCATCCCAAGCAGCTGCCTTTCTGTCCATCACTTTTAGCAAACGGTAGAAAATCAAAACTCATTTCAGTCAAAGTTTGCTGATGAGATTTGGAGTTGGCTGGAATGTGGATGGGTCTCTGCCTCAGACCTGCACTGTTCCTGAACCAGAGGGAAGTGAACTCCGTTTGGTTTAACACAAAGCCACACTTCCAGGAACCAGGATTTCACCATGGGGAGGAGGGATCCTCTTACACAATGCTGGAAACCTGATAAAACAGTGGAGTGAAATATCTCTGGTGTAACACCTAATGGGACACTGCAGCTATTTCTGGTGCCTGTGACTCCAGAAGGATGGTGATGAACGGGAGAGGGCACACGGGAATGACTGAAGCGTCACAAAACATGCCTTATAGTGACAGACTCAAGGACCCCAATGTGCTTAGCTTAACAAAGGGAAGGTTAAGAGACGGCTTAATGACAATCCAGATGTATTCAGACAGGGTACAGGGATGCAGAAAGGGAAAGCCCTTCAATCTAACAGACAGAGTGATAAAAAGAGCTGGTGACTGGAAGCTGACGCTGTTAAATTCCATCTGGGAAGGGTGTGCTTTATGTTTGGGAGAAATAACAGCAGAATAACTTCCCAACAGATGGTTTCATCATCATTGGCCATTTCAAACTCATGCTGGCTTTTTTTCTTTTGGTTTTTTTAAGCCATAATCTGGATCCACCAAAGATCACTGTGAATCGACACACAGGCACCCACACTGCATGAATGGAATGGGCCTTTTTTGGGGTTTTAATCTTCCTAATAATGAATATTTAAGCCATCATCCTCAAGCACTGAGTGGAACCATTCCCTTTTCCCAGAGTTATTGGTTTGGCCTTGGTGGGCACTCACGCAGACACCTCAGTGCTATTGGTACTTCATCTTTGCTGGTAGAGAGGCTGGAAAAGTCCTCTAAAACCCCATAAAACAAGCCCAGCCTACATCCCTCTGCTGTAAGAAAAACTCAGAATGCAGTGCCAAAGAGAGCAGCTCAAAGCTCAAAGTACTTGAAGAACATGCATTCCAGTGGTTCAATAAAATCCTGCTGATCCCCATCTGCTGCCGTATCATGATGGACTTTTCAGGGAAATGACACATCCGTGTTCCTTAAGAGTTGCAAAAATTGTGAGTGAAAAAGGTGTAGTTTCATAACAGACTCATCTACACCTAGGAAAACACAGAATGAGAGAGTGCTGCAGTCTTGGGGACTTTCTGCAGGAGCTTATCACGTCTCTGCTCTCTGGTTTGGAAGCTGCTGAAATTTCTTCTTCCATGGAAATTATTCAGCAGACCCCCAGGTACAGACCCCTCAATCAGGAAGCTCCAAGAGCCACACATGGACTTCTCCTGGGTCTGCAAGAGGCAGCTGATATCTCACTGGGCAACCAGATGTACTTGGGGACCAAGCAGGTATAAATATATATACATGTATAATTTTTCTTCCTTTGGGTATTAGGCCATTATTAAGCTCAGAAGCTCAGAAAACAGTGTCACAAAAACAGTTTTCCTTCCAAAGAAATACTGTGATTGGTAGAAGTGATTAGATAAGAACTGATATCCAAAAGCTGTACAACTAAAGTTGTTTCATAATTGATTTCTATATATGGGACTTTATCTTCTGGTGAGGTCTTTACCTTTAAAAGCAGGTCTGTACTTTATAGAAAGGATAGAAAAGAGAGGTCATTTGTTATCTTATCTTGTAATGAGATCAGCAAAGAAAGACTTTTAAGGCCCTCCATAGCTTATTCATGATACCAGTGTGGTTCTTCAATTGCAGAATCAATCCAGGTGTAAATTGGGATGCTGGGACTTTGTCTCTTCCCTTCTGCCCACATCAAGGAGCATCTGGGACCATGTCTGTGGGTCCTGAGTGTGCTGGATTTACTTCTGGTGTGATCCAGGCCATTGCTGTTGTCCCCACTGCTTCTGTCACCACAGCTGATAATCTAGATTATCAGTGAGCGGGGAGGAGGCAGCACTGCAGGATATTGCCTACCCCACTCCCCACACACACCTTTGTGCCTCCTGCTCAGGGCAGACTCTCACCCAGAAACTTCTTCAGTAGTTTCAATTCAGTCTGCCAGAGCTCTTTGCTCCTAATGCCATTTAATCCAGTTCCTTGTTAGCCAGCCACTAAGATTTTCACTGATACCAGGTTTTGGCCTGAGAACAGTGCAGATCCTTTTGAACTGAACGTCTTAAGCACAACACTTATATTTTGTCAGGAAAAAAGCCTGAACCAGCAGAAACTCTTTTAAAGCCAGGGCAGCATCATTACCATAGAGGCAAACACTAATTTAATGTGGTTCACAGTAACAACACACCATTTATTTAAATACTTCACCATTTAATTTATTCAGCATTTTATATTGAAGAGTATTTTCATTAGGATTCCTCTGCAAAACCGAAGAAGGCATTAAATCATTTAATATACTGACAACTCGCTTAATTTATTTAAGCACAGGAGTCTAATTCAAAAAAAGCCAGACCTTATACAGAGCCCTGTCTTTACAGCCCTGGCATACAAGGGCCTATTAATTTCAGGGTAGTGCATTACATGAATTTATTTTGAGATCCCAGTACATGTTCTCCTCTGGTCAGCAGCCTGCTGTGGGGCTGCACCTGCCAGAGCTGCCTTCAGGAATTCCTCCCAGTGCACACCAGTCCTGCTCCATGCCCTTTGCTTCTGCTAATGCTGGTGAGCATCCAGCCCTTTGCATTTGTCACCTGGCTGGGTTTGGTCCTTGCTGTGCCACAGAGCGACCAGCACAGCTGGCGCAGCAGAGGTCGGCAGGGCAACAGAGGCAAATCAGCAGGCACTGGGGTCATCAATGATGTCTTCAGTTTAATTCTCATTAAATGGCATTCAGAGCACTTGGTAAAGTCTGGGGGATGCACTGAGATGTACCCCTGACGTGGCTGATATTGAATTAACCAGAGACACTCAGTTCTGGGGTGAGGTCCCTCCAGCCCTGCCCTGAAGGTGCTGAGCAGCCTCAGGACTGTCCACAGTTGCCACATCAAAGCTCTCACACCCTGCCTGAAGCAAATCCTCCACTTGGTATTCTGGGTGCTCAACTCCTTGGGTAATCCAGCCCTTGTGGCTTATTACTGATGTCCCCAGATCTCCCATAACAAATGGCAGAGAAGAAAATTGTCACCTATGACAAAGCTCTGGGTGATATTGGGGTCCCCAGTGGCTCCTGGTTTGGCTGCTTTCTGAGATTGGTGCTGAAGCAGAACCTGGAAAACAATAGCATATTTTCAATAGGATGCACAGGGCGACATTAATAAACATTAGGGGGCTTGATATGATCAGGCAAAAGCAGCACAACGAAATGAGGTACCAAAAGCAGGCTGGAGAGGAGGGGAAGGCACCTGAACTGGATGTTTAATGACTCGCCCGGCTGTGAAATGCAGCACAGGGCAAGGCTGGGAGAGAAAACCTTTTAATAAATTCAACATGTGTGCACCCTTTGAAGGCTCAGCTCCCCATTCCCCAGTGGTGTTTGACCCACCTGAAGATATGAATCATACAAAAAATAATAACCAGAAAGTAATAATAATAATAGTAATAATAGGAAGAGCAGGACCTTCATCTCCAATTCATATTTATAATCCAGCAAATATCTCACCTAAAGCCACAAGATTTATGGGTTTGCATCTATAATTAATATCCTTCCTTAAGCAGGAAAGAGTATGTTTTCCTACAAATAAATCTGGTGCTCCAGACCTGGATTTTGAAGACTAATATTTAAATCCCCAGCAAGACACAGTTATTGATTGTATAGATGCATACAACAAAGACACACCGTGCACATTTATAGAGATAACATTGTACAGCTATTTTAAAAAGAAATAAAGTATCTGTTTAAAACACAATAGATGAAGCTTAATCAGGAAAAAAAGGAGGAAGATGGGGAGGTCGACTTGGTGTCTGCTCCAAATTGTCCCTGTTTCCCAAAGATTTCATTTGCATCAGGCCCCTTGCTAAAAGCAGGGCTGTTCCTGGGCGCCGAGACACATAAAGGGCTTTGAGACAAAGGTAATCGATTTGGTTTTAGTGTTATGAGGAAAATAAACAGTTAGGCTGATATAACAGTAAAAGGGTCAAACAGGGTCAGGACTAATGAAGTGACTTATGGCAGGTTGGAATTAAAACACCCTTCCTTTTCTCCATCCTCCCCTCCAGGAGTGATCCCTGTGAATGCCCACAATCACATCCAGGGGTGACGGCAAAGCACCAGCTTTGGGTCATTTGGGGCTGGGCACTGGACTTGCTTTGGCTGAAGGTTTCTATGTCTTGTAGCACCTGCTGAGCTATGGAAAACTCCAACCAAGGCAAGCCCTGCCCTTCAGGTCCACATCATCGACCACAACTACTGCACATAGCCAGGGAGGCTCAAAGGTGCCCAAAATCATCCCTCCAGAGCTGAACTGGCCACTGGTGGTTGGAGGATCCCTTGAAGGATCTGTGTTGTAGGCTTGGAGCACTGCAACCTCAGAACTAGCTTGGGTCTTGTGGGACAACCATCTTGCTATGCCACACTGGGTCAACGCCAGCTTGCCCAGCATCTGCTGGCTCTGGCCAGTGCTCAGGAGATCTCCTCACTTTCTGAATATTCTCTACAACCAGGTTTCAAAGGATTTATTTGTTTGCTTGTTTTTTTCCTCAGGGGTTTCTTTTCACTTGAGTTGTAATGAACAAAGTGGGAATATGCTGGGTAAGGAAACAAGCCTAGGAAAATACAGCTTCTCTGGAGCAAGCATGGATAAATCTGAAAAATTATTGAGAATTACTGGAAATTTAAATGTAGGCACTCAAGCAAGGTCAAGGGTGGAAGCATCACCTAATTCAATGGTGAGCTTACAACAGAGGTAAAACACTTCTGCTGTTCTTTATCTCAAGAGTAAAGACATGAACAGAGCCCAGACACTGGTATTTATACTGTCCTAAGGCATATAACACCCCCATTTAATGGAGATTTTAGTTAGTCATGTTTAAATACTATTAATCAAAAATTTTAAAAAAGCCTTTATGCACACAGTCATTTAAAGGAATTCATCAGTGACTGCATGTAAGGGCCTCATTCAAACCTCATGGGGAAAGAGCTTCTTCCTCCCAGATTATGGGCTCCCAGAAGGGAGATTATACTCAGGGGAAGGAGAAGAAGAAGGAAAGAATTGGCAGTAACACTTGTGTGGTGCCACAAAGGGGTGGTGAGCCCTCAGGCAGGATGGCTGCACCCTGCTTTGGGGAGTCAGCTCCATCGCCCATGGATTGGAGATGGTCCTTCCCTCAAATATTACTTTCAAGTGTCACAAAGCCTCTGTGGAAAGAAGGAAAGGAAAAAGCAAAAGAAACCTTCTGGTGGGCACTGATCTGCTCCAAAACCTAGTGACCATGGAAAAGCTTTCCCTACAGACATGGTGTCCAATTCATGCCCTCATGATTTTTATCTCTGTGAAGAACATGGGCTGTGGGTGCCCAGACACTGCTCTTCTCTGCAGCTCTGAAAGGGGAAGAAATTCATGGCTGTTGCTCTTCAAGGCCAAGAACCAGTAGCACAGGGGCTGGGGAAGCTGCAACCAGTGTGGGGTACTCAGCCAAGGCAGAGCTTTGCTGCAACTTGGTTTTCATGATTTAGCATTCCTGCTGTAAATAATTGATACTAATGTAAGTGAGATAAGAGACAGACTGTCTGTGGGCTGGGAGGAAGTGGATCCTGGTGACATCCACCTGGAAATGTGCTTGCGGATTTGTCTGAAATAAAAATGTTGAAAAGCCAAACATGATGTCCAAGAGGTGGGGAGGGAGCAGGGATGGGAAAGATAATCAGTGATCAGCTCCGAGCACTCCCATCTCTCTAAGAAAAAGCTACCACTAATAATTTCCTTAATAAGAGAATTCCTGCAGTAACTAGCACTTCCTCTCTCCCTGAACATGGCTCTCACACTAGTCCATAAGCTGTGTTCCTGCACTGCCAGAGAGCTGGGTGGGTGTTAGCACAATTTAAGGAATTAAAATGTCATTAAGGGGGTGCGTGGAGCACACCCTTCCTTGTTGGACACCATGCCAGCAGGAAAATGCCAGTGAGCTCAGCATATCTGATGCCTTTGGCTTAGGTTATCTACAACCAGCTGAGTACCAGGAAGGAGCTCTCCTGAATCTCAGGCTTTGAAACTGGAGAAGGCAAAATGATATCTCTGGTCCTGCGAGGGCGGCCGTGAGACGGACGATGGAGACAATCCTGCTGGGTGGAGAAGAGGAGATTTCCCTGCTGGGAACCTTGGAATCCAGCACAGGTCCGGGACCATTACACCATATCCATTTCTAAATCCTGATTTGGAGGCTGCTATTGGCATTTCACATCCTCTGAGGAGTCTGTGCCCGGAGGCAAACCAACATTCACTTCCCCCCACATGACATAATGCCTGTTTTCATCCTGTCTAGTGGATATAAAAAAAGATAATGTCAGCTGAAAAAAAAATGACATCACTATTGAGCCACTTTACAGCTCTCTGCTTCTCTCTCTCTCCTGTGTCTCCATCTTCACATCCTGCCTGTGTTACCTGTTGCTCATCAGCTCAAGGACCTTCCTGTGGCCACTGCACAAGGTACGTATACCTGATGGTTTTAACTTCCTGGAGGACTCAAGTGCCAAAGTGGAAGGAATTTGCAGTGGCAATTCCTTCATTTTAAACTATTTTCTTCTAAACATAGGGAAGGTCCCTCATGTCCTCTGTCTCCCATGCCTACAGCAGGCAGCTTGTTGTACTCTTCTCCTGAATGCCATGCCTTTACACATCACTCTGCTAAGCACATATTTAGGGCTCTAAATTTCTTTTAAAATACACTTCTTAACCTAGAGATTTCATGCAGAAGGGCAGAGGAAAAAATCTGCTTTGGAAATGTTAGGAAGGAGCAGCACTGACTCATCAGTGATATGAATGGGGAAAGCCAGAGGGACCTTCTCATCTCTAATGTGATTTTATGATTCAGTGAATAATGCATATTAGCATAATACTAACTTAAAAAATCCATACTCATCATAGAATCACAGCTATCAACATTATCCTATTATTAATTATTAACATTTACACTATCAATCAGCCCCTGGCTGACTGATAGCTTAAAATCTTGCATAAAGATTGTTACAACAATAGCCACAGTACATCACGTAATGTGCTTCACAGTCGGGTTGTCATATCCTCATCTATAAAGCTTTTTACTAATGCACTTTACAACATATCTTACAGTACATGGATGAAGAATGTGGCTGCACCCAGTAATAATTCCATTAATTATGAATAAAGCATTTACAAATGACATCCTTATTTAAAATTAGTGATGAACACATTTTGGTTTAATGCAGATGCACTGTGTAATTTGTAATTGGATAAAAAGCAATGTTGGCAGCATGGGGTAGGGGAAAAGGGCCAACATCTTATGATCTTTGCATCAGCAAGGAAAGGGGAAAAAAAACAGTGGGTAAAATGATTGACAAACAACAAAACATTGGCATAAAGCTGACCAAACTCCAAGGTGATGGTTGAAAGCAATGATTAAAGGTGCCCTGAAGAGCTGAAAAGGAAAAATCCTTTACCCGCTGACCTTGCATTGCAGTTGTGTTAATAAAACTCTCTCCTGTATTAATAAAGTCTATATTTTCATTGCTTTCTCTCATTTCAGTGTTTTCAGCTGGCTGGCAGCTCACCAAGACTCGTTAGCCACATACAGTTTGCCTTTGCAGTACCTTGGTACCGCTTTGTCCTGTAGGCTGTTGGAGATGGCAGAATATTTATTACATACAATATTTCACTGAGGCTACTTACGTCAAGAGGCTATAAATACATTACTCTTCCTAGTTTACTTAAGGGATAAAAAGTGAGTAGCTAAGTTTACAGAGCAGGCCCAGGCTCTATTAATGTGTGGTCTGTTCATTTTCATATAGATCTCAATTGTTTGAAATTATTTTCTAGATTAATCCCGTGAGTGATTCTTGCCTTGCTGATTATTTCCGAGCACTGCTGGTCTACTTGTGCAGTGGTCATATTCAGGTTATCACATGTATTATGGAAGAAATGTTAATTTAAACTCATCAAGCCTTTTAGTAATAAAGCTGTGAATATTTATATGGGCACAGTTTTCTACTGAGAGCCTTGTGCCAAGAACTTCTTATACTGAGGTTCAACTATTTCAATGTGCCCCAACCAGGGATACAAAAATCCCAGCAGCTCACTTCTGGTCACACTGGTATGGGAACAAAAGCTTTGGTGATCAGGAGAAAGTCAGAAAATTTCTTTTAATTACCTTTCTCCTGAATTTCCCCAGTGTTTACAGCAGTCTGGACCAACAAGGTGCCTGGATAATGCACAGGCCATGGTGTCATGTCTGTTAGCATGGAGCCAGAGCTGTGCAAGGTGCTGGGTGCTGAGGGCAGTGCAAGGCTCTGCAGACTCAGAGAGTCAGAGAAAAGAGAGCTGGATCCATCATATAAAGTTAAGGAGAAAAATTGCCTCAGGAGGGACCTAGTTTTGGATTCAGGCAGATCTTTTTGCACATTTTCCAAGGAGATGAGATTGTAAGCCAGAGCTAAGCCAGTCAGGAATTCTGTCTGAATTATTTTCACATTCTCTTTTAATGTCCCATCCATGGATGATAACTAGTGCAAAGCATGACACCTGACATGGCCCTTTCCCCATATTTTCAAGTTAATAAACGTAGTAAAAAGTAATATATAGTGTTTATTGCCAGCACTGTCAAGGAGGACACTGTGCATTCCCCCTCTCCTCCCAAACCCAGGCAGTGTAGGAGAGGCTGCTGTAATTACAGGTCTCCTTGTGCAAGACTGCTTTGAAATTCCCAATATTTCTCCAAACCACCAGCAAGTTGGTTTTCAGAGCTGCCTGACAGAGAATTTATTTATTAAGGTCTTGGCTGTTTGCAGCAGTGGCTGGGCAGCAGCAGTTCCGCAGTTATCAAAAATCTATTTCCTTGCGGAGTCGCAAGTAAAGTATCAAACCCCCTTTGAAAAGCCAAGTGCAACATTTACATTTTAATCTCCCCAAACACTTTCCTTTCTGACAAACTGGGTTTTTTGGTCTGTGTGTTATGGAGAGGAAAGGCAGTGGGGCTGGAGGAGGAAGGTTTATAGCCCTGGGAGGAAGCGTGGGCTGCTTTGAGTGTGTGACACCGCTGGAGTGGCATGATGACCTCCCCGTGCGTGGGGACTGCAAGGACTGTCACCCTTCAGCACTGCTGGGGCCAGGTGAAAAAGAAAAGCAGCCTGGCCTCAAAATCTAGCAGTGCAGGGGCATCAAACATTTAGCAATCACATGTACATGTGTAAAAAAGGAGGAGCATCAGCCCTGTGCTGTGCTGGGCACAAACAGCCCACATGGAGGGGTCAAGCGTGGGCTCATGTGGGGCTGGCAGTGGCCGCTTGCAGCCACTTATCTACAGGGGCAAATAGTCCTTATTTTACTGTTTATTCACACCTCTTGCCTACAGGTTAATTGGGATGAAGTGGAGGGGCTGGCTGGACCCAGGCTCTACAGTTTGCAGTCTGGCAACAAAAGCAGCCCTGCCTTTCCCTTGTTATCAGCCGGGGCCGAGGTCCTGTGCTGCCTCTGTGGAGTCGCTGCAGCAAACCATGAATTATGGATGAAATGAAAAATCCCAGCCCGGTGCACAGAGGGAATATGCAAAGTGCAGAGTGATCACCTTTGTGTGTGAGCCTTGCTTTGTGCCACCTTCACATGTGTGAGGCCCAAAACACCACTCTTCTTCGGCCTGCGACCGCCTCAGCCCACAGGGCCCAGGATTCCCCCCTCCTGAGGGCTCTGGGCTCTGAAATAATATTTATTAATTTAAAAAGCACGTCCTCGTGCCTTCTGGGATCTTCCTGGGAGCTACTGAGGGTGCTGTGTGGATAAGCAGTGTGGAATTCACATGCAGAGGTGCAGGCATCAGGCAGAATGGGTGTCTGGGATGGGCTTGCCCTGGGGAAATCTGTCACGGTGCAGATCCTGCTCCAGGGTGTTCCTGAGCACATAAACACACATTTGCAGGTGAGGTGATGCAGGAGTTCCCACCCAGGCTGGCTTTGAGGGCTGAGCCAGGCACAGCCTTTCCACATGCAGAAGAGCCCTGGGGGATCTGCAGAGGCGACAGCTCCCACCAGAGCTCCTTTTCCTTGCAGCGAAGTGTTGGAAAAGTGCTTGACAGCCTCTGACTTCAAGACTCTGTGGTTTGGGGAAGCTCACTCTCTCTACTCCTGACTTCTCCTTCAGAGAGAAGATGCCTTTCAGGAGTAATTTTTAAAATGTATTTTAATTTTTAAATGCTTTAGTTCCTCCCTTGCAAATCCAGCTCTCTGCTTTTGTGCACCATCTAATAATGTGCTTCCACACAGCCATTTCTGTGTGTGCAATATCAACATCTGTGCTAAAACCAAGCAGGAATTTTTCCCTGAAGCAAAATTTTGCTGTGTATTATTGTTATTTTTTTCCTATTTAATGGTTTGCTTGTCATGGGGCCTCTTCAGTCTCTTATTTTCAGGAAATGAAGGTTCTCTGCCTCTCACTCCTTGTCAAAGACCCCTAGCAGACAAGAGCTTCATCACCCTTGTCCCACCTCTTAAAAGCATTTTACTTAGTGCTCACTAAAACTGTTGCAGTAAAGCACCTCACTGAACTAGGTGCCTGATATGCAGTAGGTCGGCAGAATTAATTTATTGGTGTTGGTACAGCCTTTTGAACTTCTCCTGTTACATAAGTGTCAATAATGATAATAAAAATAAAACTATTATTTTATTATTATTTTTATTGTTGTTCTGACTTTCTGTCATAGCCAATGATGAACATTCCCCTGTGCAGGTATTTAAGCTATCCAGTGGGAGATGCTCTGTTCTTAATTTTGATTATTTTAAGAAGTCCTTTAGCACATCAAATCATCTCCCTAGGCAAGGATTTATAGGAAGGTCTTGAGAGCTGTCAGAGTAATGTTTTTCCAGCAGTGAAAACTCAACCTCCTCTTTGATTTTCATTTCTGTTTTGTCCTGGGTGCAGCTACAGCGAGTGCTCGGTCACAGCCATCAGGATGGAGGAGAAGTGTTGTCAGTTGTTTTATTTTTGATCCCATTTGAATGTGTCAGTCAACTGCCTCGAATCAAAGAAAGTGAGAAGGAGCCTTTAACAGTTGTGATTGAAAACTTCAGACTTACCTTTTTTTTCTTATTTTTATAGACACTAAGTAAATGGTTGACGGGTTCTTGCGAATCATAACATTTCTAAATATATTAAAGAGGCTCTTTGCCAAGCTGCTGGGGAGGGTGGTGCCTGTTCCTATTGACTCTTTTCTCCCCTTCAGATTATTTTGCATTAATAATTTCAAATCATAAGGAAAAAATCAGGGACTCTTAACTAGGCTGGCTAAGGCTGTGATTAATGAAAGTGTAATGCAAGCTACTGTACAGCCATTAGAAACCAGTTAGCTAATTAGTGTAATCACAGAGGTGGAAATAATTAAGAGACCATAAAATAGAGGTAACCTAATAACAACATTTTCCTCTGACCCAGAACTGGGGAGAAAAGGATGGTTTGTTAGGTTAGGAACAGAGAGGAGTGAAGATGGAATGTTCTGTGAGTAATCACTCTCAGGGAGGTCTCAAAGCACAGATAAGTAGAACAGAGCAGATTTTACACCAACATAATCCAGACTGCAGCAGAATCCTCTGTCAATGTGCTTCACACCTCTGCATCCCTCTCCCATATTATGCACTGCCACAATTCAGTGACAGACAATCAAGACAGGGTGAGGAAGGAGCTGGCTGCCTTGCTCCTTCTTACTTTGTTCCCTTTCTTCTTTCCCAGGTTATTAGCAAATATAATATTAAAACTAACTTCACCTTCAGTGCCTGACTCGACTAGGTTTGGTTTCAGGAAAAGGAGAAATCAGTGACCAAAGGTGTTTAAGAAGAAAATCCTGTTAGAAGATCCCCTATATTTATAAGAGCTCCTGGTATATTTATTTATGTTATTCACTATAGTTTCACAGGACTCTACAGCAGGTTGAAACATCTCATGCTAAAAGGGAAGAGTCTTTCTGGGCAGAGGAAAATGGTGCAGTGATTGATGAAGGTGGCAGTCACTTCCAGAGCTGCTCCCAGGAGATGGTGCCAAGCAGAGGTATCACCCTTTCAACCCTCACCTGCTGCCTTTTTGCACCCAGGCTGGTGCAGCTCTTTGAGCAGTACCAGCACTCTGGATCCTGAACAACCCCAAAATATGCCCCAGTGCTCCCAATGCAGGCGTGTCCAGGTAAACCTGAGATGTGGGACAGTGTGATGGGCTGGATCTCACCCTCGGGGATTAGAAGTGACCTACCCCTGGCTACTGGATGAAACAGCTCCATGTAACAGGCAATAAAAATTCCTAACCTGTAATTTTCCAGCTGGAATGGGTCACCACTATGACCATCTCCATTGGTTCTTAGCATTTGTGCCACGGTTTGTGTGTGTTCCGTTTGACCTGGGTGTAATGAGCAGAGAAGAGGAGCTGCAGACACACAATCAAGGCTCAGCCGCCGAGGCTGATGAGTCTGCCGAGACTGCTAAGTGGGTCTTCATTAGCTATTCACACGCGAAGAGCAGCCCTTATTTATTCTTCTTTCCTAGGTGAATCTATTTTTGAATACCTTTTGTAGTGATCTTGTCTGGGGAGGGTGGCGGGGAGATTGGATGGAGTGCACCACTACTGCCGGTTAACCGGATTATTGTCCTGGAAAAACAGGCTGTGACACCAAGCTGGCAGCAAGCTGCAAAGAAGAAACAATGTGATGCCATTTAGAGAAGGAAGGAATCATTTTCCCCAGTGACATCTCTGGTGGGAGGCAGAACTTTATCTTCTCTTTGCAGCTCAAATGAAGCATCACAGCAGTAGCATTAACTGTACTTCCACGTTTCCAGCTTGTCTTTTCATTAACTTTTTTTTCTTCTTTTTTTCTTTTTTTTTTCCTCCTGTGGTGTAGCAGGGAACACGTTTTCCAGGGAGGGTTTGTGGGTGAGTCACTGGAGCTGCAAGCCCAGGATTTCCCAGGTGAGTCCCCAGGTTTGGCACATGTGCTGCTGCTGCAGCCAAATGGATGAGCCTGGTGGTCTGCAGTGAAGAAGGGAAACCTGATTTATGTCTACCAGTCTGGTGCAGAGGGGATTTTGGAGCAGCAGGTCACGGTGACCCTTGCTCCAGGTGTGCCTTCATCCCCTCAACTCGGACATGTGGATCACGTCCTGGGGCATCCTCAATGCCGCAGACGGGGCAGTGCTTGGCCTCCGGCAGCACCAGTGGCTTCGTGTTTCATATGAACATCCCCCTTTTCCACACTGGGCACTTAAACGCTCTCCTTTAAGCTTTTCCTCGTGCGGGGCTGTGCCGGTGGGGTGCGGATCCTCCCGCCCTCACCTGCCTGTGGCGAAGGCTGCCCTCTCCCGACGCCGGGATCCGAGGGATGCGGTGGCTGAGCCGGGCCAGCATCCCCTGTCAGCGCCCACCCTGCTCCCCGCTGCACCGTGCACAGCCCCGCCCCATGAGCACAGACCCCATGAGCACGGCCTCGGGCATCCCCCGAGGTGCCCCGGCCCCATCACCACCCGCCTCTGATGCTGGATCCAACCTGCAGCCCCCCTCTGGCATCACGGGGATGCTGCTTGAGGAACCTCCTGCTGATTTCCTTTCTCCCTGACGGATCCCAGCCCTTCCAAACCTGCCCAGTACCTTTTCCCTTTTTGTTTCGTTTTTATAATCTGGTAAGTGTAGGTGTGAATCCCGTACTCCTCTGAGTTATCTTTTCCCAGCTGAGTCTGTTTGTGCTGCAGACTGTGTGGGTGACACCCTCGGGAAAGCCACGTTTAGCAGTGTGTTGCTCCAGGAAAGTGCTTTTTATATGAACAGAGATGTGAGACAAACTCTTGCACCTCTGGGGTTGGCAAACAGCTGATCCATGAGAGATGACTTTTTTTTCCCCCTTGTGATTTTGACCTTATTTGCTGAAAGTGAAACATCATCCAGCCTTCCAGGAAATACCACAAATCTTCTATCTGACATGAGAACATAAATCTTCTGCAAGAGACCTGCATCTCAGGTCACTGGAACCGAGTTGTGGACGCTGGAGTGGGAATCTCAGCCTCCTGAATCCAGGGCTGCTGAACCTGGGGAAAAACATCCCCATGGGGTTGGCCCTTACTGAGCTGGTTCTGCATCAGTTCCTCAGGGAAAAAGTGGGGGGGTTTGCCTGAATCACCTTGAGCCTCTTAAATCTTTGTGGGAGACATGAAACCCTTCCCCTCCAGCTCGGTGTGTCTGGCTGAAATAAAACAGCTTTACAGCCCAGAGTAAACCACCTTTCCATGCTTCAGCCTCCCCTGATCACCTCCTAGGAGAGGCTGCTGCACTGCAGAGGTTTCAGTCTCTGCACCCCATGCTCAGCAGGGCAGCCCCAGCTCACACCTCCAAGAACACATTTCCTGAGAGGATGCCTATGGGTCCTTGATCTCACCTGTGCACAAGCCTTTGCGGGTTGTGCCCCCACCCTGCTTTTAGGGAGACCCACAGAAGCTTTTCTGAGAAGTCAGGAGCAGCCATGGGGCTCACACGTGGTTATTTGATGAGAAGGGGTTATTTGTGGGAAGACGTGACTGCAAATTTTTCCACCTCCCACCCCCCACGAGTGGTTTAGGAGGTTCTTTTGCTCAAGAAGTTCGTTCTTTTACTTTTGCTCCCCCTGGGTTGTATCCCTCAGTGTGCAAACCTCTTTGCTTCGTGGCTCTTTCCCAGAGCAGAGCCCCACTAGACCCAGGGAAGGACTCAAACCCACCTTTGCACTTTGCTGTGTGTCCCTCTGGATCAGTCTGGTGACATTCCCGACCCTCAGCGTGCTGGGGATTATGGCTTTAACTGAGCCCACAATGATACCCCTCCAAAAGCTCCAGAAAGCGAAAGTGTATTTTTTTCTGCCTGGACCACTTTTCCTTGTTTTACCACTAGATGGGAGAGTGAGACTGGGCTAACTCAGCTGCTCCCCTCCTTATCCCGATAGGAATTCCGAGGGGAGAAGAGAACCGAGAGATGCCCGAAGGTCATCCCACACACAAATCCTCCCACCTCAGGAAGGGATCGGGTAACTCCCAAAATGTTTGGTTGTTGCTTAACCCCAAAAGTGCACGGTTAAGAGGCACTAAGGCTTGCCTAGTGCTTTCCCAAAATACCAGGAACCCCGTGGATCCCACTCTGCCCTCATGGAAGGGGGATTCACTGACACGAAGACTGGATATATTCTTGGGGTGAAACACTTCATTATTTTTCTTCAGATCCACCTGTCCTAGAGCAGAGGGAGATAGGGGGAGCACTTGCAATTCACTCCTCTCATCCATATCCCAAATCCTACTTCCTAGGAATCCAGGTGACCCCAAAAATTATTTGGACAGGTAAAAAAGTCACAGAAACACAGAATGGTTGGGGCTGGAAGTGACTTTTGGAGGTGATCTAGTCCAACATGCAACAGGTAAATACAAATAAAGCAGCATTTTCTCCTCCTTTCCTTCTACAGGATTTTCTTCCTCCTACAGGATTCTTGTGTAAGGATCCTCCCAGTGATATCATTTTCCTGCAGAAAATAAAACGGGGCTGTTGCAATGATTGCATGTGCAGGAGGAGAATTCATGCCTTGGTCTGACACCACTCACCTCGGGGGCTGCTGTGGGTGAGGGAGGGGACAGCCCCTGGTTCATTAATGTCTTAGTAAATTTACTTTAACTGCAGGAAGCATGTGATGTGCTTTGCAGCACTTCCCAGCTCCTCAGACTTCCCAAGGTTTTGCTGAGACTGGGTTTATTTGGGAATTGTACAGCTGCAGAAGCAGTTCCTCAACCCAATCAGATTGTCCAGTTGGACTATTTTTATTATTGTTAGGTTTGAGGGTTTTAAAAGGGAACATCTTGCTTCCTGGGATTTCACAGATTTTGCAAGAAACCTCACAGCAGACAAATTTTCCGACTGCCTATGTGACTAAATTGGAAGATGTAATCCCTGTAAAGTGGAAATTATCTTTTTGGAGGGTTTTGCCCTCTGCCCAACCTTCTAAATTTGCAAGTTCTTTTGAGAAGTGACTCGTCTTATGTGTTTAATGCCTGGCATAGTTGGGCAATGAGATGAAATAATTCCAATAACTTCCCTAACTGCAGTACCCTTGTTGCCTCTTTTGGGGTCTCCTGGCTTTGCCACCACAGGAAATGTCTGACATTATCCTGCTAGACAGAAGTAGCAGCTACTTTAGAAGAAAAAAATCTGGGTTTTTACTGGATGTAGCCACTCTTATTTTCTACAAGCAACAGCCACCCCACCCTGGATGTGCAATAAGGCCACTGAGTCACCATGAAGGAGTGACCAGCTCATTCACTTCCCAGGGGAAGACCAAAAATCCCCTCCAAAGAAAAGGAGAGACATTTTCCTTCAGTTGTTAATTAGAGGTGAAAAAAAACCAAACCAAAACAAAAAAAGACTTGGATTTTAAAATCAGCCAGAACTAAAGTGATCAAGGCCTTATACAAGACAGAATTAGCCTCATGATTTCTTCTCCATGTTTACAGGGATAATATTTTTCCAAAGTTCAAAGTCTTTCTCTGCAGGAAGCATGTGATGTGCTTTGCAGTCACACCATATTTTGTTGCTATGAACAATTAAAAAAATCAATTTCTGGAGCAATATTTTCTATGTTTATAATCTCTGAACTAATTACAGGACTGGAAAATCGATAGCTATCTGGAAATCTTTCCAATACAGCCAACCAAGCGTGCTACAGATCATGCTGGAATATATTCTTCCCAAACACATGCTGCTCCTGACCATCTCCCAGATCCCATGGGCAGATGATATCACTGTCAATAAACCTCTGTACCTCATTGCACTGAAGTGGCAGCATTTACCAAAATCTGCAGGGGGCAAGGGGCTAAGAAAATTGCTGAGAGCTGGAGCAATGCTTGTGCCAGCATTTTAAGCCAATGACAAAAAAAAAAAAAAGATCAAAGATTGAGTTAGTTCAACAGGAACCTAAAAAATGAGTATGAAATAAAGCAATTATAAGTCCATGCCTTAGTTATAATGTTGTTTTTTTCATCAGGCTTTATTAAAATAAAAAGTAGAACCTTTGGTGACTGAAAATAACCTCCTTCTCTTGTTTCTTAGCAAGAGAGAAGCAGAGTTAAATGGGCAGCTTGATGGTGATTACACTTCAGAAACACACATAAAGAGGAAGGGAGTTGCTCTGATGAACAGATCTCCTCTTGCTGTACAAACACACTGTGTTGACCGTGGCAAATCAGCTGGAACCAGAGCTCAAACCCTTGTGCTGGTGCTCTCCACACTTCCCACACACTGCAGGCATTGCCAGGACCCTCTCCAAGACACTGCCGCCTCCCTTGTGCCCTGTGAGAGCTCAGTGTGCTCTTCCTTGCTGTGCTGGGGTTTGTGCTGCTGCTAAATGAGGACTAAATATTCCCACTGGACATGGTGCCAGCAAATATTCCCACTGGACATGGTGCCAGCAGCACAGCAAGTGGATAAGAAGCACAGACCAGGGTGCAGGGGATTTTCCCCACACTCCCATTTGCACTCCTTCTTGGTAAAAGGATGTGAAGAATTCTGAGCTGTCACAATGCCACAAAGTGTTTGCTCTGATTTTATATGTTTTTCTCTGATTATTCTTCATAGCTTTTTCCCTCCAGTGAACTGGCCAGAGGAAAAGCAGGACATCTCTGCCACATCTCTGCCCTCACTACCTCCCCAAGCTGGGGGATTCTCAAAGCTCCCCAAGGTGGTGATCCTCATCCTGGAGTGGAGCTTTGGGTCTAGCAGCCCATGTAAAGCACAGCATATGCCTTGTCCCAGCCCTCATCTCAGGAGGCAGGCCATGATTTATAGTCCCTCCTAAATAAAAAGTTGGCAGGTTGGTTATGCTCAAAGAATTTAAATTTTGGAGCCGAACACAACGCATGTAATGATCTGGATTGTAAATATTGTTCTTAATAGTTTCTGTTTGCACTTCTGTAGCACTCCCACGTGCAGCTGAGGAGCTCCTGTGCACATTGGGACAGAGGAAAGAGCACCTGAGCTGCTGATAGCCTGCCCAGAACAGCAGGCCCAGACCTGAGAGGGGCCAGGGGTGTTGATGCCAACCAGTGGTGTGACTTTGCTAATCTGGGCTGCTTTCTGCCAAAAAGCAACAGTTGCAAAAGCATTGTGTTTATCATCACCACAGTGAAAATTTCCCTTTTAACTGCTAAGGCTGAAAGGTCCTTGGTGGGATGTGGAGCTGCCAGGTGCCACATGCTGCTCAGAGTGCAGGGACAGACCTACAGCTGCTGGACTCAGCTTCAGTGTGTTTTCCCTTCAGATGATGGTGTCTTTGGTCTCTGCTACCATTCTTGAAATTTTTATGTCATATTTCCTCCAAATAAAAGTCGACTGGAGTGCAAGAACTCACTTCTGTTTCTCTTTTAGGAAAGGAAGGCTGCGGTGTCTGCACATCACCTAAGGGGAAAGACCTGAGGAAAAAGAGCTCAGATCCGTCAGAAATCTTTCAAAGAGAAGCTCCAACTCTCCCTATCTCTTTTAAAGTTAACACATCTTACTTTGCACATGTTGAGCAACAAAATTCCTAATATTGCTTCCCAACAACCCCCAGGCCCAGTAGGGCAGTGCCATTATTTTACAAAGAGAACAGGACATTCACTCCCCCGGCCAGTGACAACCAGCACCTCAGGGACACCCTGAACTAAGATTTGAACAGGGATTGTGGGGTTTAACAGACACCAAAGCATGTGTCACCCATGAATTTGTATAATTCTTCCTTAAACACAGTTACACTTTTGGCTCTGTGATGCCTCTGCCAACAGTTGCTGTTGTCTAGTCAGCAGCTACTTTAAACTTCCTACCACACCCTTTCATTTACAGGAACCTTTGCTCTTGTAATAATGAAGGCAGCTCACAGAACTGGGCAGGACAGATTCTGATGGTCCAGTTTGCAAAGACAACAGGGTCTCACAAAAGAATATCATAAAGTCTGGTAAAAATCCCAGGGTGGATTTTCAGAAGTGCTTTTCTCACTGAAGCCAGCACCAGCAGTGTTGAAAAATCCTATATTTATTTGTTATTTATTATACATTTACTGTGAATGAATTTCTGGCTCAAATTAGACTTATAATAAAACTCTGAAAAATTCTGCTTTTGAAAAAAAAAAACAAAACAGATCTGTTCTTCCTTCCTGGAGATTTGCTGCTTGTTCTGCAACAGGAGATGTGAATCATGGAAATATTTATAACAGCAGTATTAGGAAATGGTCATTCGGGCACCAGAAATCCATATGAGGCATTATGGCTTTAAATGAATTGTTTATTGCTACGTTAATCTAATCTTGTAAATACATGCACACTTAACTATATTAAAAATGTAAATGCTCCCAGACCTGGACTTCACATGATGAATAAATGACTCCTCTTTCTTGCCTTGTCAGCTCTGTGGGTCATGGAAAAACAAGAGTTGATGGGCATTGAAAAAGGTGATATCTGCAGAGATTTAGCCAAAAGATTGTCACCATCATCTCAGGGCCCACGCGGCTCACAGGACTGAACTTGAAGAAACCTCTTCCACCATCTGCTAATGACAGAGTGATTCCAGCTCCAGGAGTGCCTCCAGCCAGTGCCTTCCCTTCTGTGGCACTGAATCAGCACTCACTAAACCCAGACTTTTAATGATTTATGGAGATTTATGAAAAATGGCAGGCCAGAGCTGCTGACACTCCCAAAACTTCTGACAGGAGTACAACACATCATAAATCCATCCTGGTGTGAAATATTGAATGAAAACTCGTGCAGGCATAGCTGCAAGTGTTAACATGACCCATAAAATCAGGGATTCAGACTAACTAAAACTATCAGTGTGCCCCAAACACGAGGAGATAATATATATAATAACAATACTATAATAATTATAATGTTAGTAATAACACTACCAATAGAGTTACCAGTCACCTTGTCATTGTTTATTATTGTTACTCCCCTGATAATTCTCAGTTCCAAGGATGGACAGAGGCACACACAGACCCATGTTTTGAGAAACAACTTCTGTGTTTGGGGAAACAAATTCCAGCTTCTCTTATCTCTTAGAACAAGTTCCAAGATCTTTGGGATAAGCCTTTTGGAAGGCTTTGGAGGAGCATTTTGCCACTCTCACAGCAAGGTGTGCATTGGCTCATGCTGAGCCCCAGGGTCTGAAAAACTGGAGTTTAAACAAACATGCCCCTGGGACAGACTCCTTTTTATTTACAAGTGACTCAGCAGAGATGGCAAGGCTGATTTGCAGTACCTGCCCAGCATCCCTTAAAGATTTTTGTAGGAGACTTCTTTCAGGCAACCTCTGTTCTGCCTTGCCACACCTGCCCCCTTGGTTACCTTATCACAGTTGCTATTAGCTCATGCAAATCCACAGCACAGGCTCCTTATCTTTACATCTTCCTCACCCAAGAGGTACTTCAAGATGCTGAACAAACGAAAAATCCCTAAAAACTAAGTCAAAAATTTACTCTGCAGCTCTGAGGACAACTTCAGCCAAGGCAGAATGGACCAAAATACATGTGGAGAAGTGAGCTGAGCTGAGGAGAGGATGCATCCCCCTGCAGCCAGAGCCAATGATTCACTCAGGTCTGCACTGTGGAACAGGAAATGTGGGGGGATTCCCCAGCTAGGACGCCCTTGACTCACTGCTTCACCTTTGCACATCTGTCGTCCTTTCCACCCTCTTTATTTAGAATAAAAAAAGGTTTGAAATGGGGCCTTATTCATCAGTAACTGCACAGCACCAGCCAGAACAATACTCAGCTTCATTGTGCAGGAAATTATTTGTATATAATAAAGCAACATTGGTTTGTATACATGGAGCATATGTTTCCTGGTTTTCCTGGCCACAGCCTGTTGTAAACTACAGGCTCTCCTACACTTCATTTTACTTTAAAAGCAGATTCAACAGCTCTCATTTTAACCAAACCCCACAAGAACCCCATCTACCTCCAGCTCCAAGAGGAGCAAGGATGGCACAAAAAGGCAGCACCTTCCAGCTCCATCTTGGAGCCACAGAGGATGAGGCAGTGATGTGACTAGCACATCACCACAGCCCAAGATGAGCTTTGATGAGCTGCTGGGTCTGCCTCTGCCCCAGCTCTTGGTTCCTGTTGTGTCCCTGAGATCTGGCAGCAGCTGTGGGAAAGGTGACACACTGCTGTCCCTGCACTGTGCAGAGAGAGGATGGCAGGGCTCAGCACAGCAGCTGGATGTCAGATGTCTGCCCACGTCTTTGGCCTCCTCTCTGCCTCCTGCAGTGTTAGCTGGGCTTTTCCATTACCCAGGTTCTCCTGTGCACTCCGGGAAATGGAGCACTGATTGCACTTCAGGAGCTGAACATGCAGGGCCTGAATTATTTATCTGCGAGCATACAGAAATGAGCCAAATCCCCAAGTGATGTGGACCAGCTCTTGGAAGAAATGCAAAAAGGGATGCAAAGGCTGCACGGGTGGCCATGAGGAGCTGCATGGTCAGAGTCTCACATGTGCACATCATATCTGCTGGGACTCCTCCTGCCCATGTGCTCAGGTGTGGGTTCTGATCCAGAGACTCTGCTGTGAAACTGCTCAAGAGCCACCTCTGTGTGCCTCAAACCAGCCACTGTGACGGCAAAGCCCCCAAAAAGGAAATAAAAACGCCCAAATAAATATGTTAATGCAAATGCATGGGGTTTGGGATGTCCCACAGCTTTCCTGCTCAGCTCCCTCCATTCTGAAGGGGTTCTGCATCCTCTGCAATCATTAATTCAGCCGTGCCCAGCCCGATGGTGCCTGGCACGTTATCATACCATGCAGATAGTGCCACGATAGCCGTGTTTGTATCCCGGGTTCAATACTGCCCCTGCACCTGCTCTGCCACTTTCCCTTTTACGCCAGCTCAGCTCCAGCAATAGCTGGAGGAAAAGATCAAAGTCCTGTCGTTGGTCTCTGCCACAGACGCCGATGCAGCTCCTCCAGCACTGTTTCCCCCTCCCGGTCTGCTGCAAGGATGTATCCCAGAATTTCTCCACGAGTCAGGAGTGCAGGGAGGCTGAGATAGCCCCGGCCGAGGGTGGGCAGCCCGAGCCTGGGGGCTGCGCGGGGGGTCGAGAAATAATCTGGGTTTGATGTGATGCCGAAGCCCGTACCCCTCCCCTCGCCTTACCCCCTTTCCTCTCGCTCCACCATCCCTCCCCGCCCTTTTCCTGCCCCCAGACACAGGACCCTGTCCTTCCTCTCCTGCTCCCCCGCTGCCATCCCCGTCCCTCTGCCCGCAGAGCTCCCGTCCCGCCCTCTCGCCCGCATCCTCTGCCTTTCCCCGCTTTCACTTCGGCCTCAGTTTCCTCCCCATTGGCCCGGCCGGCGGCGGCGTCCCCTGCGATTGGAGGAGGTGTCCGTCCGTCAGGGCGCTGCCCGCCCTGGCCCCGGCCCCGCGCCGGAGCGCGGAGCGGCGGTGAAGGAGCGCGGGCGGCGGCGGCGGGTGCGGGGCACCGGACATCGCACCGGGCATCGCACCGGGCAGTGCAACGGGCAAGGGGTGCGGGGAGGGATGCGAGACCGGGAAATGCCCGGGAGAGCATCCCCACCTCGGCAGGACCTGCCGGGCGGTGCCCCCCGAGGGCGCGGGGATGGGCGCGGGGGGATGCGGAGCTCACGGGGGGCTCGGCTGGGGCTCAGCCCCGCTCTGCCGGTTTCTGGTGGCCATAGCGCGGGGCCCATGCCGGGAACAGCCCGGTGGATGTCACGGGGGGAGGAAAGTCACCGGAATGGCCCGAGTGACTGAAGGTTTTCCGCTTTGCGATGGTCTGCGAGGATGCTGCAAGGCTGGGTTGCTGCTGCCTGGAACTATATTCGGACTGAATCACTGCGGTTTGGGGTTTTCCTTGTAGCCTGGCCGTGTCGAAAATTTAAAAGATGCTGAGAAAAGACTGAAAGTAAGGCAGAGTAGTAAAGTGGCATGACAGGATCCTTACAGCAACAAAAAATGTTAAGTTAATGATAAATTAATCCCTGTTTCACAGGAGCAGAACTGAAGTTAGTAGCGGGCAGGATGCTGGGTGGAATCGGACCAGTTTAGTTACTTGCTCTATATTACTTTTATTACCCATTTGTTCAGATGATGCAAAAGCAAAAGCTGCTATAATAAACCCATGTTTTTCAGCTCTGAGAGCCTGAAAAGCACAAGTGGACCTTAATCACATGAGTTTGTTGCATTAACGTTTTATTACCATTTTATAGGCACTTTGATTTTACCAGGCAACACAGTACAAACCTGAAGTTATCCCTGCCTGGCACCTCTTTATGTATAAATATATAAATATAAATATATATACATATATATTTCTGGGCTCTTACTTTTTGTAGTGCCACTTGGTTGTAAAAACACACATTAAAATAGCATTTGAGTCAGAAATGAACACAAAGGAGACCTTTAGAAAAGTGTGTCAGAGCGCTTGTAATCGTAAGAAAGGATGAAACTGCAAGAAAGGATGAAACTGCGGGGGGAGTGGGTTACTCAAATAATGAAAAGGAAAAAAAAAAAGTAGCTATTTATATGCAAAGAGGTCTGGCTTACAAACTGCCAGAAGTGGTCGGAAACTGAAGCAGCAGCTCTGTGCACTGGGCGGCCTGGGGGGACAGATCAGAGCCACCCGCCCCACCAGGACTCCGTCAGAGCCCTGCGGTGAGTGAAGAGCGTGGTCAGGTGTCACAAGTGCCACCTGGAGCCCTGCGAAGTGGCCACCCCACTGATATTCCCTTAAATTCACCTGCTCGGTGATAGTGGCAGAAACAGAAGTGTGACCCTGGGATGAGAGATGAGACTGGGAACGTGCAGAGGGTTGGATATTCCTGGCCAGTGGAACTACCTGAGCAAGTACTCGCTGGAAGTCTTTATAGAGATTAGAGGTTTGCACCAAGGGGGAAGATGGGATCAGCCACTAACAAAAGAAATACCCACCGGCTTAGGGAGATCAGCATCCAGCTGCTCGGTGCCTCATGACTGCAAACTCCTCCAGGCAGTTTTAATCTTTTTTTTTTTGTGCATGTCTTTGCAGCATGGAGCATACTGGGGAGGATCCTGCCCTCCCATTTGGGGCTTTACACCCTGCAGTAGCAGGAAATCATGGCTCTTTTTTATGCTGCTCATTTTGCTCAGTCCACCCCAAAAAGCATCATTGAGCACTTTGTTTTGCTTTTCTTTATTTTAATTGGGTGTACCAAGCCCAGAACCCTGCCTTTGCACAGATGAAGGTGCCCATATGCAGGATGCCATACATTCTGCTTTACCATTTGTGTTGTCTTCCTCACGTTGTTCCTTGAGGTGCTGCCTGTAAGTTGATTATTCAGAGCCTGGGACATTTGTATCTTGCATAATCACAGTGAACGGTGGAAAAGTTTTGCAAGACTCTGCACCCACGGAACAGAGCTGGCAGCTTTTTCCTGGTGGGTTAGTGAGATGCTGGGTATGATTTCAGGGTAAAGGTTCCCCCTTTGGATTTTGTGCTTAATGAATTGAGGTCACTGTGTTAAGGCAACATGTAAGAGTTATCAACCACGCACAGGCTGTTACGGCTGTGAGCAGCCCTGAAATGCATCAGCCTGGGTTTCTCTGGCCACACTGAAAGATGCTGTGCTTCTCCAGCACGGTTAAAAACTGCATTGTCTTGGGCTGGTGAGGGGCTTATCCTTGTGCAGAGGAGCAGAATTTGGGAGCTGGAGAAGCCCAGAGCATGCCACAGGCAGGATCAGGGGCTTTGTCCGCAGGGTCGGTGGCAGCGTGGCTCTTCCTGCACCTGTCCCCAGCCATCCCAACCCTCTCTGGCTGTGGGATCCCCTCTCCTGCAGCCACTCTCCTTTCCCTTTTCAAAACTGATTTATTGCTAGACCTCCCTACCACAGAATTAGTCTTGTTCCATCCTGGCCTTGAGTGACCTGGTGGCGTGCGAGCGCGGGCGCTGGACGGCGGGAGCGGAGAACAAAGAGTTCCTGCACGCATGTTCCGGGGAAAATGCTCCCACAGAGGTCACAGACTTCATCTGCTTTATGAATCCCAGACAAAAGCATCCATCCTGCTTCAATAGATGGGATAAGTGGTTGTAGACAAGTACCCAGAGAGGGGCACTAACTTTAGTGGATTTTGTGTCAGAGCTCTCTAGTACAGAGGAGAGCATGTGATGAGGCAGTGAAGTGTTTAATATTAGCAGAGCAGTGTTGTTCTAACCTTAAATCTCTCTTCAGGCAGAAGTACCCCTGAACCTGGGGTTCTGCAATGTTGCTGCTACCAAAAACAGTGTCATTCCACCTCTGGATTGTAAATGAGCTCAGCAGTGGGCATATGTTAGCACTGGGAAATACTCTGTTTATTCTGGTTCACCTCGTTCAGCAAAGTGCTGAGCCTTTCCAGCAGCTGTTGAAATTCTTGGAACAGTGAAGTCCCCTTTCTTCTCTTGTGCTATTTCACTGACATCTGTAGGGTTTCATTAAAACTGAATTTAATTGCTATTGTTAATGGCATGTTGCTGTATGGCATCAATAATCTTCAGTCACTGGAACTTCCAGAGCTTGGCTTAGTTGCTTCAAGACAAAAAATGAAATGCTGATAGCTTTGTTTAACTGTGGCTGATGGTTTGAAGGAGTTAGGGAGTCGTTCTTATGTTGAGGAAGCAAGATCAAACACTTTTTTCCCTAAAAAATACTTCAATTTTGTAATATTCTGGCTGAAAAAAAATCAAGAAAAAGTACTTTTTGTCATTTTTATAGCTTCTTATTTGTCAGTTCAAGTGCTTTGGATATCCTCTGTGATAGGAGTTTATTTCTCTAGATGGGATTAAGAGATAAAAAAATATATTTAGATTTTAGAGTTTTGATAAATGGTAGCAACCCATAACACAGAAATAAAAAGTCCCCAAAATATCTGGAGGACTTGAGCTCTTTTAGATTTTTTTTCTCTTATAGCCTCTCCTTGAAAAACGGCATCAATCTTTTTAGCTTGCCGTATTCCAAATAAATCAGATTTGAAATTTTAATTCAATATTCTTTTACTTTAAAAGCCCTGTAGGTAACACAATCTCAGCCAGTCAGAGCAGTGATGAGGCTGCTCTGCCTTGCCTGGACTGGAAGGGTTTGCCCAGGGCAGATGCTGTGGAGCTTTATGTTAGCATAAGAATTCCCAGAAAAAAAGGGATTTCCTCACAGTGCTTTCAGAGCTCCTTTATGGTCTTCTTGGATTGTTGGAGTGAATTCAGTCACTGAGGATTTAGATCTTTGAGCCAGATGTGGACCTTGGTTATAGCAGATTCAGCTTTTTCTGGAGTGCCCATGTAACCCTGAGTAACCTGTGATCACTTTAGTGTTGCATATTCTCCTCTTATTTGGCAGTAAACCTTGAAAGGAGTTTAATACAGAGAAACTGAATTAAAAGGAGTGAAAAGTAGGTAACCAGGCTGTGATACACTGAGTACCTGTCTCAAGTATTCTTGTTTTTAAGTAATTTAAATTTTGAAATACTGCCTTTTTTTCAAGAGGCAATAAAAAGAGTTTGCCTGCTACCATGAATCAGCCAATTTTTGTTCCCTTGAATTCCCTGTTGCTCTATTGGAGTGATCTTGAGAGCCCTGCTTGGATGCCTTGTGTGAACAAATACCACCCTAATTTAGCAGCAATGACCAGGACCATCATTTCTTAGGGAACTGGTCAAACTCAGTCCTCAGTGACCTCCTTAAACTGATGGCCAAGGACAAGGTTATTCTGCTGTGTCCATTTCTCGTGGTGTGGATGTGAGCAGGTGCTTACCAAGGAAAGTAGAAAAGTTCCTGAGCCAGAAATGGAAACCACACTACTCTGCTGCATGGAAATGAGAATCCCTTGAAGGCAGTTTCCAAATTTCCAAGTAAATCCATCCTCCAGCAGCTGCTGTCCAAGGCTCTGGCTCCAGGTGCATGAGAAATGGGAGGGTGCAAGGCAGAGCAAGTGTCTCCCCACTGCTCATGGCCAGCAAACCCCTCAAAATCCAGCAGATGTTTGGGGTTGACACAGGGAACATTATATGCCTGTTTATTCCTTTATTGCAGGAAGAAACCTCATTTGGCACCAATTTGCTCCCTGGCAGTTGGAATGACTTGCTGACCTGGTTGAGCACTGTCAGATGAAGGATGTGCCAGCCTGCAGAGCCTGTGGTGTTTGCAGGGAGTGTGCACTCACCTCTGAACATCTCTGTCCCTTAGTGTGGACATTGATGTGTGTATGTGTGGAATTGCTGTTTCATACTGAGCTGGGGTTCTCAGGGAGGCCTCTTAGTGCTGAAGGATATGGCTCAGCATTTTTCCACCTCTCAAAGGAGTCACGGAGTCTCACCTCTTCTGATCAGGGGGGATTCTTATTTATTTATTTAGAGACATCCAGCCATGGGAGAAGCCAGCAGCCAGCCACAGACTGCACAGCCAGGATGCACCTGCCCATTTACACTTCCTCGTGATTTGTGGTCATGCTTGAGATTTTCAGTGCTTTCAGCATGAGATGTTGCTGCACCTCTGTTGGAACTTGCAGTACAAGGAGTTGCCATTGGAATGAATCTGAGGTTTCTAAGGGAAGTAGCATGCCAGGTGGGTTTCTTCCCCCCCATCCTTGGTGGTAGTGGTCAACAGCCCTGCATGCTGCCACTGTGCTGATCTCCTGCTCTGCCTCAATTCCCCTTTGGCCCTGAGTTCTTGTCCTTCACCTCAGAGCTGCTCTAATTTTTAGTTGTGGTACTGGTCTGGGGTTTTGAGTCAGAGAATGAAGTCATCCCTTTGAAAGTGTTCATCATCTGTCCATGACACAAATAGGGATCTGCCCTCTTCAAAGAAATCCCCCAATATACCACAGCCTGTCAAGATCCAGGGTATTGCATGACCGAATGCAAATTATCTGCTAGCTGACATTCTGTTTATCTAAAAGTATGAAATAAAATGAAGTGTTGATGCCTGTTTAGCTCATCTTTAGGGGATGGGTGGGGAGTACTCGATATCAGGAAACTTAGAGGCTGCAGATGCCATGTCAGAAGTCTTACAACCATGTGAGCCTGTGCCAGTGCTGGACCAGATTCCCTGTGCCACATCAGCTTTGTGCTGAATGGGTTAATTTTGCACCATCTGGCTTTGTGCTAGATCAAATATTGTTTCTGTTGTGGTAGCCAACATGAGGCCAGAATAAGCTTGGAGTAATATCCTCAGCTAATCCAACAGAAATATGATTATGTACCTGTTCCTTTTCCAGATCATATCTGCAATAATGGGTGATTTAGCAACACAAAATAATCCTTGTGGAGACAAGGGACAAGACTGAGGGTGGAGCACTTCTGCTGGGAATACAGGCTCTCACAGCTGGCGTTGTTCAGCCTGGAGAAAATACGGCTCTGGGGAGACTTTAGAGCCCCTTCCAGTGCCTGAAAGAAGCTGGAAAAGGAATTTTTACAGGGGCATGGAGTGATAGGACAAGTGGGAATAGCTTCAAACTGAAAGAAAGTAGTTTTAGGTTAGATATTAGGAAGGAATTCTTCCCTCTGAGGGCAGTAAGGCCCTGGCACAGGGTGCCCAGAGAAGCTGTGGTTGCTCCATCCCTGGAAGTGTCCAAGTCCAGGCTGGATGGGGTTTGGAGCAGCCTGGGATAGTGGAAGATGTCCCTGCCCCTGGGGACAGGAACTGGATGGTCTCTGAGGTCCCTTCCAGCCCAAACCATTCTGTGATTCTGTGACTTGAGGGCTGTGGGTAACCTGAATGTGATGATCTCCTTGCCACAGAGACACAGATTAGGTACTTAGCTTTAAACAACTCATTATGAGACAAAAAATTGCACTCCTAGTGCAGAATGGCTTCCTAGGGATTCACCTGAGGCACAGAAATGGAGGTGATTTAACTCTGCATTTTGCACACCGCAGTGACCTCCAAGGTGCTAATCTGAGGCTAACCAAAGCAGAACAGCTGGAGTTCTACTGCATTTTGAAGTATTGCACATTTCAAGCAGTAAGTTCATTTTAGTGCTGTCTGGGAGGCTCTGCTGCTCCCCTGCTTGGCAGGAATCTCAAGACTAATACCTAAGAGGATTAGGGAGCATCTCTGGATGTTAAGCAAGATCCAGGCTAAGCGGTGTGCACCGGTGAGCTCGTGCTCCCAGGGCTGTTTGGGGAAGCTGTTACTTGCTGATCTAGAAAAAACAAGTGGATTTGTGGGGAAATACCCTTCCCTCAGCTGAATCCTTGCTGTGTGTCTCTCATGCTCCCACCTGGCTCTGTGTTTCCACCTGCCCATCTCATGTTGCCCTGTGCTCACTGCAGTGGTGAGTGTTGGAGGAGATGCTGGTGAACGGGAAAAGAAAAGTTTCTTTTCCTGTGATGATTTTAGCTCTTCTAATGTGCTCCACTGAGCTCTGGTTGGAGATGAATGAGTGGGCATCCAGCCCACCAACACAGGGCTGAGCTGGAGAACTTGTCATAGAAAGCTCAAGCTAAAGTCTGTCCTTGGCTGGTAGAGCAAAATGACCTTGTGTATGTGATTTTCCCCAGAAAGTCCCCTCAGTGCAGAGAAGAGGGGTTAGGAGGCAATTGTGTTTCAGGAAAAAGTGAAGTTCTAGGTAGTTTCATGGTAGCATTCCATCTGGTTTTCCTTTTTGTTTCTACCTTCTTGTTGATCAAACCATAAAGATAAAAAAGTGTAAGTGCCTGTAAACCATGGTAGATGTCAGGGTTATTGAAATAAATCTGTTCTGAACACAACATCCTTGAGTTGTGTAACACAGGATGTTGCATTTTTTGCATTTGAGTGCTTCTATCTTTAGAAGCACCAGAGAATCATGTCTCACGTTCTTTATTTGGGTTTTGCTCATTTTGTTTAATTTCTTACATCATAAAGGATTTGTCTGAGTCTGCATCTTCTGCTTGGAAACAAAGAAGGGACAGCTGCAGGAGCTAACTGGTAATCCATGGGAAGAGCTGACCAGCAGCTCATGCAGAAAGAGTGTGCTGAATACAGAACATTCTTTAATGGGTTGTAAGGATCCAAATGATGGAAGATAACACCATGCAGGGCTAGGGGTTGGGAAAATGCTGGTGGTGTATCTGGAAACACCCAGCTCCATGGGCAGTGACAGTGATGGAGAGCACAGTGCTGTGCCAGCGTGGAAACCTTCCCAGCAGTGGCCAAATGTATGGGTAGGAAAAAGACATTAAAGCAAGAGTGACGTTAGGGAGGGGGAGTTAGGAATTATAGCATAAAAGACCCTTTTGTCTGGTTAATCTGTGCTATGGCAAAAAGCAGTGTCCAGGTTAAATCTGCTCCATACGTTGGCACTGCAAGTTTTTAAAGATGGTCTGAGGCAGCTGCAGCCAATTGTATTCACACAGATAAGCTGGAACAAGTAAATAGACTCAGAAAATCTGGTTAGATTTATCTTCAAAGCATTTTCAAGCAGCTAATTGAAAATTATCCAAGCCACCTTCCTGATTTCTTGCACATTATTGCAATAATTTCCCGGTGAATGGGAAGCACTTGGAAAACATACAAAGGGTTTGTGAGTGCTAAGCTCTACTATTTGGAATTTATGTAATTATAAATATGTCCTTGCTCATGTGATAATTCCAAGCCAGTTTCTGCTGCTGTCTTGCATGCTTCAGACTCCAGTAGGACTAATCATGTAAAAGCAGGTCTCTGACATGAGGTGTGGGTCAGGATATTCCTTTTGCCCCCCATTCCTAGGAACTTTCTCCCTCATCCTCTGTCTGTCCCTGCAGCACTGATGATGAGCACAGCATTCAGTACATGGTCAGCTGGCTGCTCTCTGGGTGTGTTTCTCATTCCTGAAACTTTTCCATGTGTGCAGGACCATGCTGTTCACTCGGGAATTGCTTTCCAAAGGCTCCAGTGTGGTCCTGGTGCCAGTCCCACAACAGCAGCATCCTCTGTGTTGCTGATCCAAAGGGATGCTTTTTAAAAGTGGGCTAAAAATGTAAGGGTTACACTTGGTGTGAGCTGGGTGAAGTTCCTCAGCTGCCAGGAAAATAGTTCAGTGTTACTCAGAACAGCTCACTCATCCCATTCTGGCTTTTATCTCCTTGCACTGAACCAGTGCCCTAAGGACAAGCCCTGTTCACAGGACTGGGGTGTGGATTTATCTCACTTCTGGGAGGCTTCCCCACTCCTAAAGCAGCCAGTGGATTACACTTGATCCATATGGTGTTTATCAGCCATGACAGAAGGAGTGCTGCTAATCCTCTGAAGCCAAACTCTCTGAGGAAAATTCTGTGTGTGTTACCTAGAGAAGTTAAATGGACAAACCCAGATGAATTTATCCCTTGCTGCAGTAATATGAGCTTTGTACTTAGATATGGACTTTCCCAGATTCTAAGCACTTGATCAGTAAGTCCAGGCTTACTCACACATTGAGGGAAATAAAAATAGAGGAGACCCAGAGGAAAATAAAGGAGACCCATCACAGCCACCGGGCTGCTCCTCTCCCATTTGCAGTACACTCCCTGATCATTTTTAATCCCTTACCCCTGTTCATTAGGAAATATCTCCATGTGTGCAATAGAATTGAAAAAAATTCTAAGTCTGCTCATAAACTGTGCTCAGCTGTGGAAAGCAGAAGTTATGTGTAGATGTTATTTGCCACAATAATACCATATAAAAGTCAAAAAGTGTAACATGGAAGGGAAGATTAACTATTATTGGGCATGTTTCAGCAAATGGGATTATTTTGCATGTCAGTTATGAGTTAATTTGCAACATTAATCTCATCGCAGTCCTTGGCAGAAATACAAAATGTTTTTAATTGGTCCTATGACTTTTTAAATGATCACCTGATGAAATGCTTGTAAGTTTTACTATTGATTTAATGCTAAATATTATGGGGGGGGAAGTCTTTACAGATTTCATCAGGAAATACAAATCATATGCTTTCATTGCCTTGCTACTTCTGCTGTGTTGACTCGATAATGTTGGCACTCTGGAACCAGCTGTACAGTGGGGAAAAAATAGAAATCTTGCAGCAAAATAGCAAAATGAGGAAATCTATGGCAGAGAGATAATAGCATTGGGACTGATTCAGTGTAAGCAAGAAATCACCCGCTGAGTCATTAAAAACAGAGATGAATGGGAGGCAATAAATGGATGGCTTGGAAGAATATGAATGATTAGGAAGTGCATGAAGTTGCTTGGGTTTTTTTCCCCTGAAGATTATATTTTGTCCTCTAAAGTGGCATATGGCTCCTGTGAAGCTGATACCCACAGTGAACGTGTCACAGCCAATTTATAAATACTTCAAGAGATGCCTAGCAGCTCGGGGAACAGCACAGAGCAGGAGTGGGCTCCCTGCCCATGGCACCTGGGCACAAGTCATCAGCCCAGGTCCACTGGGACATGTACAGGAGAGGGGTGTTGGGGCTGAGAAGGCTTCTGGGTGGGGGGAAGCATCTGCTGCCTCGAGGAAAGGCTGGCTGCTTTCTTGGAAGTGTTTCACCCTGTTTGCTGATAACTCACTAACAGTGGCAGGAGTTGAAGGGGGGATGATGTGGTCACCTGGGTCCAGTGGCCCAGACTGCTGCCACCAAGGAAATAACACCTTTGATGAAGAGCTGTAATCTCTTTCCTGACTCACGAAATACCAGAATATCAATATAAATTCATGAGGTATCAAAGGAGAGATCTCAGTGTTTAAAGGAGTGTTTCCTCCGGGCTGAAGCTGGGCCAGTTTGGGAGCTCAGGGCTCGTGCTTGCATATCAGGTAGTAACAGAGATGTGCTTTTTCTGTCTGCTGAAATCAGTGAGACCAAAATCAATCCCCAGCCAAGAAACCCTCTTTACACGTGCAGTCAAGTGTAACATCAGACATGAGTCTGATACAAGTTTGATAGGAGGAGGAGGGTGCAGCTGCAGTCCTGGCTGCTGTGCAAGGAGGCGTTTGATTTACATGAGTATGAACCATTCCGCCCCTTAGAGCCTGATTCAGCGCCTAATAATCACTCCTGACTTTAACAGAGTGCTAAGGCAGGCTTATTTATTGCTTCCAATATTGCATCCAAAGATGAGAAACAAATTTAGAGCTGTAAGAGTCATAAGAACACTGGAGAGGCAGAAAAAGTGGAAAAAATAGAGCCTTGCACCAAGGCATCATTTTTTTGTGCCAGTACATTACAGCAGTCTGTCTCTGCAGCAAAATTTCAACCCCTGCAGTCGGTTTTTGCATTTACACTTTACACATCAAAGTTACCTGGCTGTAACTGACTACCTACCTACCTGACTCAGCCAGTTAAGGTAGGAGTTACCTGGAGGAGTCCAGGCTGAAGTGCAAGGCAGTGCTCCTGCCTGCCAGGCTCACTTGCCCTGCCCTGTTACCAAATCCCTGCTGGAATCTGGACCTTGAAATAGGAAATAGTCCATGCACTCTGCTCCCCAGATAGGGTAATTAAGATAAAATTATTTGCAAATGAAAGTTGGACCTCATTTGTTTAACCTACTTTAAGGACCAGATGTGTTGTAACACTAACGGACATGAATGTTTAAGATTTGGTTGCACACATGGGATGTCCTCTGCCCTTCTGGGGTGGGAGCAGCACCTTGCTGCTGCTCTGAGCATCACCTTCTGCCCAGTCCTGCCCCAGTGCCTACAAGGCCTGCTGGTGCAGAGAAGCACATTTACTTATCAAATGTCAATCATTTTTTTACAGCAACACACAGATAAGCATTGAAATCTTCAGCGAAGGCTGCAGTATTCCTAGGTTACAGCCACCTGAACATAGTTTGTTTGATCAGGGAAAAAAAATGCCCTTTTCCCCTCTGCCATGCTGATGAGCCTCTCATCTCAGGGGGAACATTTTTGTGGGAACCTCTCAAACAGACATTGGCAAAATTATTGGGAATTACGGGATGCTTTGAGGATGCTTTCTAATAAAGCAGTTCTTGCTTAGCATTTGTTGCATATTTAAGACCAGTATTAAAGGCAGAACCTTATTATTTTCATCATTTATGGTTCAGCCAAGGCATTTAAGGAAAAATACTCTTGGCTGCTGGCACGGTCAGGTGCTGCAATGCACAGGAACAGGGTGAAAGAAGGCAGTCTGCATCAGTAATCAGGTTAGAGTCAGCTGCCTCTGCCCTCCAGCCTGCTCTGAAATGGCATGTAGTCTAATTAGTTATAGAAAGGATTTTACTGAATAGTTGTAAACAGATCTGAGGGCTTGGAATAAAATCAGTCTGACTGTGGAAACTTTTCAGGATAATTATAAACTGTTATTGGCAGAGTGTGAAAGAGAGACCAAAGGACTTCTAGCAGTGGGAAACTTGTAGCTGTGTGGGCTGTTCTCTGCAGGGGGAGGAAGGGGGATGGAGGTTGTGGGGGTCTCACCAGGTCTTTTTCAGAGGAGGGATAAGGGGCTTCAGTCAGTGGTGCCTTAGAGGTGCTTTTCTGTAATGTCAGTAATGCCCTGACACCTAAGGTACCAACACATCCCATGGTGGAAGGCACATGACCACGTGAACTGCACAGTGAAATGATTATACTTATTAAAAAAAAATAGAGAGAGAGAAAAAAAGAAGAATATTTGTGGGGTTTGAGCATGGTTTTATGTAAAGGCATGTAAAAATTCTCTTTGCACAGATCAGAATGGTCTTGGCTCAGACCTTCACCGTCTCCCTACTGCTGAAGTAAGTGCTGAAAATTGCATCTCCTGGACAGGCTGGTCCTCGCTGCCCCACAAAGCCACCCTGGCCACCAACCCGCCTCAATCTGCTGCTGGACTCTGCATTCCCGTTCATGGCAATGCCCCAGAACTCCACCAGAGAAAATGGCTTTTGTTTCACTCAGCCCCTCGACTTCTCCTGCCCGTCCCCTCGTCCCGGCGAGGCCGGCCGGCCGTTGGGTGCAGTGGGTGGGCGGGATGGCTGCAGCTCCCCCCTGAGCAACGGCATCACATCCTCGGGGGTTCCCAGCCCCTCTGACTCCTGTGTCCAGCCCCTCTGCACGCCCACCCCCGTAGAGGAGGAGACACCGCTCCAAGAAGGGATTAAATACGTGTCTGCCGAAGGCGAGGAACTGGCCTGCGGCTGGGGGGGCTTCACCCCCGGCTGCTTGCAGCCCTGCAATACATCCAAGGGGGTCTTGTTCTTCCTCTGCGTGGCCTCCTTCCTGCAGGGCATGACGGTGAACGGCTTCATCAACACCGTCATCACCTCCATCGAGCGCCGCTTCGACCTGCGCAGTTACCAGAGCGGGCTGATCGCCAGCTCCTACGACATCGCCGCCTGCGTCTGCCTGACCTTCGTCAGCTACTTCGGGGGGAACGGCCACAAGCCCCGCTGGCTGGGCTGGGGGGTGCTGCTCATGGGCCTGGGCTCGCTGCTCTTCGCCCTGCCCCACTTCACCACGGGGCGCTACGAGGCGCACTCGGCGGCCCAGGTGGGCGTCTGCGGGGGGAACCAGAGCCTGCCCTGCTCCCAGGCTGCCTCCAGCCTCTCCGGGTACAGGTTTGTCTTCATGCTGGGGCAGTTCCTGCACGGGATGGGAGCCACGCCGCTCTACACGCTCGGCGTCACCTACTTAGATGAAAACGTCAAGACCAACTACTCCCCTGTGTACATTGGTGAGTGGGGCTGAAAGGGGCAGCTCCAGCCCTTCAAAAGCAGGGTGATGAGAGGGAGAGATGATGGTCTTCCTGCCTTGGCCAGACCAGGCTGGGAGCAGCTCTCCCGGCGCTGCTCAGCCTTTTGTTCCTGTTGAGGGGCGAGGTGGAAATCAGAGGGACATGGCAGGTGTTGGGGAGGTTTAGATTATTTACCAGGGGAAAAATTGTGAACTCAGTTGAGTGTTTTTCCTCCCTCAGCTGGTAGATGAGGGAGGAAGAACACCCAACTGAGACTCCCCTTATAGATGGGGAGTGGCTCCTGCTCCTGGCATGGGGCCAGCCCCTGTGGCATTAGCATCGGTGGCAGACAGCCATGAGACCATACCCCCCATCCCTGCAAGGGGGCATAGAATCACAGCATGGTTTGGGTGCAAAAGGACCTTTAAAGGTCATCCCAAAGAGAAGGGATACCTTCAACTCAGTCAGGTAGCTCAGACACCCATTCAATCTGACCTTGAATGTTTCAAGGGATGGAACATCCACCCCTGTTGGGGCAGCCTGCACCAGTGTTTTGTCACCATCATTTATATCTAATCTGAATCTTTGTATCACCATCCCTTCAGGCCTCAGCACAGCAGGGATAGTCACTGGGCTGCCCAGCTACTGCTGGTGCAAAGCACAGCCAAGGGAAGAGGCTCAGTCACCCCTCCATGTCATTGGCCATTCAGCAGCTGCCAAGAACTTCCAGTCCACTTGATGAAAGTGCCAAAAGGGTGATCTTTTAGCAATTTCAAAATGTATCAGTCTGCCCATGCTGTATCAGAAGGCTGTGTAGTGTGGGAGAGAGATCACAAGGCCTGTCATCAGCAAGTTGATGATCTTTCCATGTGTCGTGGTTTAAACAGCAAGCTGAAATAAGTGCCAGTGGTGCTGTGTTTAGCATAGACATTTCGTGTTGTCAGCGGGGAGGGAATCCTACTGCACATTGCTGTGGCAGTGAGATCAGCTGCATCCCTGCTAAATGAGGTTTATTTCTAAACCAATTTTTCCTGCCCCATACCATAAAACTTACCAGGTTGGATGCAAAAGCTTCCCTGGAACAGAAGCATGAGAGGAAAACTTGTTGGAACAATCTGGGTTTGTGTCTTAGTCGTTTAGGGGAAGGGGTGTGAGGCAGCCAGAGGCTGAGCATCCTGCATCCAGGAGGGAATTGGGCTGAGGATCCCTGGCTGACGTGCTGCTGGTTGTCTAACACAACTTGTTTTCCCTTTCAGCTGTTTTCTACACTGCTGCAATCCTTGGGCCTGCAGCGGGTTATCTGGTAGGAGGAATGTTTCTAAATATTTATACTGAAATTGGCAGAGAGTAAGTCTTTAAAAAAAAATCTTGTTCCTTTCCCTTTCTGCTCTGTGTTTCCTTTGGGGTAGAAAAAAATAATAACAATGATCTGGAGCAATGAGCTGGTGGCTGGGTGGAAATGTGCCTGGGTTGTTGGGTGGTGTGTCTGCAGGTGGGGAGGCTGGAAGGGTGGTTTGCATTAGTGCTGCTGCTGGAGGGAAATTGCTGACAAACCTGTCAGCTTAAATCCTTCCTCAAACTGCACTGCCTGTGCTAATGAGGCTGTGAGCAGCAGGTGAATTTTTTGAATGAGTTCCCTGATGAGGTTGTGCTCCCAGCAGTGCTGCTCACCCTCCCAGTCATCCCTCCAGGATGCTTAGTCCCTCCTTGCTTTGTAATATTTGTAATTTATTCTTATTTCCTTACAAGCTCTTTGGTAGATCATAGAATCACAGAATGGTTTGGGTTGGAAGGGACCTTAACGATCATCTAGTTCCCACCCCTCTGCCGTAGACAGGGACACCATTTACTAGACCAGATGAATGGATTAAAGAGGGAGAATGGGTTTCCAGGGGAAGAAATGGGTTATTTCCACTGGTTTTCTTGCAAAGGGTGTTTTTGGGGTGGAACAAGGGTCTTGGCAACCCTCAAAGCACAGCTGAAAAGGAGTGAGGTGAATGTGCAGACTTGAGATTAGATGGGAGTGAAATGGTGTGATTTCCTGGGCTCGTGGAGTGTTGTGCTCTGGTGAGGCAGGAGGGATGGTGGGCATGGCATCCCCATCAGGTCACGCAGTTTCCTTGTCTGTCACCCCCCTGTGAACCCCTGTCCCCTGCCAGCCTCAGGGAGAGGCACATGGAGCTGCCCCGCTCCGTCTCCAACCGATCACCTCCTCTCTCCCTTCTTTTCCTTGGGCTTCTCTTCTTGCAGGATCGACATCGCCCCCGAGAACACGCTGTGGGTTGGGGCGTGGTGGATCGGCTTCCTGGGGGCCGGAGCCGCCTCCCTCCTCATCTCCATCCCCATCCTGGGCTACCCCCAGCGCCTCCCAGGTACGGGGCCCCTCCTCTCGGGGCTGGGGCTGCGACTGCTCCCGCCTGCCCTGGGGCTTCCATCCTCATGCACGTGTGTAGTGGGAGCAAAGGCAGAGCTTCCCCGGTGTTTGACTTGTAATTTCTAAATGGATTTCATCCCTTTGGCTTTCCCATCTGCCTCTGTTGCTGCTTCTCCCTCGCGGCTGTTCGGTGGAGGGAGGATGTCACGTTGTGTTTTCCCCCCTGCAAATCCAAGGCTTCAGTAGCATCCACGTCCTGTGTCTGATACATTCCTCATTCCCTTTGCCCCTCATTTTCAGGGTCCCAGCGCTACATCGTTATGAGGGTGTCAGAGGCTCATCAGCTGAAGGATGGGAGCCACAAGAAAGCCTCGGATCCGGACTTTGGGAAAACAGTGAAAGATCTGCCTCGGTGAGAAAAGCATCCCACACAGAGGGAGCACTCCACAGAGGGAGAGAGTAATGAGCCCAAGCTGAGCTTCCTTTCAGCCCTGCCAGCTCAAAGGCTTCACCCATCTTCTAGCAATGACACTTTGTTGCAGAGGAGGTGTTAAAGTACCTGGTCCTGTCAAGGTCCGGGAGCTCTTGGCAGAGAGGCTGAACTAGAGCTGGTGCTGGGGATCACATGGGGGAGCAGGGGACAAGGGGCTGGTCCCATCTGGGTTTTCAGAAGCTTGTGTCCACCTGCAGTCCTGTGCCACACACTTGAGTTCTGCTGAGAGTGGTGTGATCCAAGCTTTAGGAGATGGGAGATGCCCAGGCATTGCCAGCTCCCTCCCTCTCCCCAGCAGCATTATTTCTGCCTGTCTGCTTCTGCCTGGCCTCACCTGGCCCAACTGCGTGTTTCCAACAGCTCCTCCTCCCCAGCCCCTCGGGGCTTTATTCCTTTCCTCTATTTTTACTTGTGTTAGATCCCTGTTTTGTCATTTTTAATGAGAAACAAGATGAAACAGGCCCTGTGATTCTCACAGCTCCATTCCAAACCCAGGGAACAAGATATACCACACTGTAACTTTCAGTTCCCTTTCTCTTTTTCTCTTGGTTTCCTTTTTTTTTCTTTTGCCTTCACATCTTTCAGCCACCTTTTATGTATTGCTACTTCTTATCTCTCCAGCAAGGCAGTGACACAGCAACTTGCTTAATCCTGAGCTGCTGTTCAACTCTGTGATGGGAACAAAGCAGGGGCCAAAATAAAATGTGATCTTTTAACCACAGATTTTTGTTACAGATTTTTGAAATACTTTATATTTTTGTTATGTTGACTTGTATTTAAATGGAGGGCAAGGAGAGAGGTGCTGCTTTATTTCTTGCTTGGGGTTAGCTGGCATGGAGGTTGTGGATGTTGCAGAGATACCTGGATATTGATTCCCTTTGGAGCATGCAGTCAGTAAGGAGATTTTCCTTTTTTTCTTTTTTTTTTTTGTTAATTATTTCTCCCAGGATTGCTTTTAGGGAGGAGATTTTATCCATGTGTGATGGCTGCTCCCTGCAAAGGCAAACCCCAGGCTGCTGCCAACAATCACTTCTGAGCTTTAGTTGTGGTCTTTGTTGTGCTGGCAGAGGAGGATGGAAGCAGGTGCTCAGAACAGGAATTTTCAGCACCAGTCGAGCTGTGTTGTGTCAACACAACCACTCACACCCATCTGAAATTCTTGGAAACTTTGTAGGAAGTTTAGCAGGGGTTAAGGCAGTTTTATGAAGAACATTACATTGAACAGATTTCAGTGCTGTTATTAAATGGCATTCTTGACTGGGTGCCATTTTCCGAGGTCATGGCTTGTTCTCCTCACGGAAATTGAATTCATAACCTGCATTTAAATAACGATAAGGCTGGGACTAAAACCAACACAAATGGAGCAGCAGAGAGGGATGAAATTCAGTGGTTGATGCTTTTCTTGCTTGTCTGGAACAAAGCTCCCACTGTTTCTGCTGTCTGACAGTAGGAACAGAGACAATCCTCCTCCAGGAGCATCTTTTCACGTCTCGTTTCTGAGTAAAAAATACCCAAAGGTGGGAACTTGTATCAGGCAATTCAGACCAGCCCAGTGTGGTTTGACAGCAGGAACCCAACAGACTTTTGTGGTCCCTGGTTTTGATTAATAAAAGGGAAGTGCCTTCAAGGCTTTCTGCTCTGGAAACTTGCATTAAAGAGAAGATCCCATCTGTGCAGGCAGCTCTTGGGGACACGTGGACCAGGCTAGAGGGTGAGGCCAAAGGACAATCACTGCTCCTTTTGTGTTAGTAAAGGATACTGTGCCACACATTTTCTCACAGTGTGGGTAGTAACAGCCTCAGAAAGATAAGCAGAAAGAGTGGTGAAATAAAATACTGTTCCATGCCATCAGGTCCTTTCTAAGTGAGGTTAATGAATTGCTGTATTCACAGTGCTGCCTGAGAGCAGGAGCTTACAGGAATGCAGCCCATGCAGCCTAATCCTCTGCCCTGGAGACACTTCTGTCTTAACTCTTGAGTTGAAAAGGCCTGCTAAAACAGCATTTTCCTTTCTCTGCTTCCCTATGATTGCTCTCATGGAGTAACCCCTCCTGTCAGAGCAGAGGGGCCCAAAGGGAGGGCATGTAGAGCTGTACCAAGAGGAGGTTTTGTCCCTGCAAGCTGCAGGGTGGAGTTTGTGAGGATCCCTCCCTGGCCTGGCAAGCCCTGATCTCCAGCACGAGGAGCTGTGGTCAATATTTCACTGCCCACTCCTGGATTAGGTGCAGGGTGAGACTTTGTTTAATTCATGGCTTTTCTGCAGCTTCCCCCATTGCAAAGGGAGGTTGGTTTGTGTTCCTGTGGTATGCACATGGTGCCCTCTGTCCCCTGGTGCTGGTGACAGTGGGTGTTGTTTTGTGCTGAAAAATTGTATAAATATCCATTTATTAATGACTCATTAGCTTGTGTCTGTACTCTGGTACAGTCTGGGGGATCCTGGCCATGCCAGTGTTTCTCAGAGGAGCAGGCTCTGATCATGCAGAGAACCATTATGTGAGAAAGAGTTCCTGTATGTGCCCATATCAGTAAAGCCTTGGAGGCTTTAAGCTTTTTTAGGTGGTGGGATTCTTCTCTGTGCAGTTCTGGGCCTCCTGAAATCCCTTTGGCTGCTGAGCACTGCCAAGGCTATTCAAGAGTTAGGTGATTTCTGGGTGTGTTGAAAATCCTACTGATGTAATAAAAAGGTTTGTGCTGTCTTTGGTGAGGTTTTATGTGCCATAGCTCCTCATTACTACATCTTCTGTCTTCAGATAGATTAAAGTGAGTAAATCCTTATTCTTAGTGCTGAAAGGAGTTCCTTTGCATTTTCCTACTTGGAAGTCCAGCCTATAACTTTTGGGCAAAGGGCACAAAGTCACACTCGTGCCAGGGGGCAACTCCCCTCTGTAAAAAGGTGAAGGAACTGTCCATTTTTTGCCTCAGCCACAAAATCTGCAAGCATTTTCTCACTAAAATTGTAGGCTTTATGCTTCCAAATTAAGCACAGTCAAAAAGATCTGGAGAATAAAATAGTACATTAAACTAATCCAAAGAGCTAGGCAGTGTAAAGCCCCCTGTAATCAAAGTGTAGGAATGTGTGGTATTTCTGTCTTTCAGCTTCTTTGTTCTTTTGATGTAATGAAATTCTCCACTTCTTGTGAGTAAAGTTGCATAAATCTGACTCTGAGCCTCAGCACGTCTCTCCCTTGCATGTTCCAAGGCAGGTTTTCTCTGATCTCACATTTCCACCAGAGCAGGAGGTGGTGGCTGTGCCTTTCTGCTCAGTGAGCATCCCATGGCCTTGCTCTTGCAGGATTTGTGCCCATCCCAGAAATGGGATAACCCATGGCACTGGTCTGGGCTTGGCTAGGAGGAAGTCACAGGGCAGAATTTGGAGCTCGTTACAAAACATCCCCTGCAAAGCAAAGTCAGTCCTCTTAGTCCAATATCCGAGATAGTGAGAGATAATTGAGACCATTCCCTGTGCCTGAGGGCCTTTCTGCATCTCAGGGATGGAATTGTTGCTGGATCTGCATATAAATGACACATGGCCGTTTTTCAGGCATATCTGCAGCTCTCTCCTAAATCCCAGTGGGTCAAAATAAAATGGAGTTACTCAATTTATACGTTAAGCTTCAAGTAGAACTGGGTTTAGATTGTGGCAGAAAGATTGCTTTCTGTTTTTCAGGTGTCTTGGAGGTGTTTCCTCCATACAGAAAGGCTTGCTTGGTATTTCCCCTGAGTTACAAAACATCCATGTTTATCATGGTTATTAGAGGCTGTTATTGTTCTGAGAGTGTGGCTGCACAAGTAACTTGTGTATGTGAAGATGTAGCACAAGTTTGCTCTTGGTTGAGTCAGGAGTCCCAAGATATCTGCCAACAGGCACTAGTAAAACCTTGAAATGATGGAGATTTAGTGAGGAGTAATGTCCTCTCAGTATTATCCTATTTAAAAAGAGAAAGTACTCAACCTGACCTTAAATGTTGGGAAATTACTGCTGAAATCATCCCTGTAGAAGTCGTGGGTGTCCTTAGTGTGAGTTACACCACTCACACACACTCTTTGTGTCACTGACTGGAAAAGCTCTTTCAAGCCTCGATGAGCTTCCTTTTGGTGTTTTTCCTTTCAGAGAGTTGCAGGATGATGGGGATACTGCCTCATCTTACATGTGATCCTTCTGATTTAGAAGACCTGAAATCAAAATGTGCCTGAAATTAGTGATTCAATTGCAATATATTTGTCCTTCCCAGGTCAGTGCTGCTACTTCTGAAGAACCCCACCTTCATCTTCCTCTGCTTAGCAGGAGCAACTGAAGCAACCCTCATTGCTGGGATGTCCACATTTGGACCCAAATTCCTGGAGTCTCAGTTTAGTTTAAGTGCCTCTGAAGCTGCCACCTTTTTTGGTAAGGAAACCACGTTTTTGCAATGTTTCCCATTTTGTCAATAAATAGAAGAGCACTTTTAGCTCCTTTAGAATGGAGACACCTGCTTTGCAGTTTAATTATGGACTGGTTATCCTCTTCAGCTGTGAGATAGGATCATTTCCTATCAGCACACCTACACCCAGTGCATTTCCAGAGCTGCATCTAGTGACATGAGGAGGAAATGTGTCACTTCTGTAGCCATCTGTTACCCTCTAGAGGAAGGCAAAATAATTGTAATTCCTGCTAGTGCCTCACCAGGAAACACTGGCTAAACATTTCCTCTGATGAGGGATGTCAGAGCTGGGGGGGGATATTTTGTCAGCATCCAGAAACTGGGAGGCTCCTCACCTAAGTGCCATAACTAAGACCAAGGAATGATGTCCAACAAGCATCTGCACTCATGATGTGCTCCTCAAAGAGTCAGTTTTAAGATCTCTGGGTAGGAAAAGCCTTACCAGGCTCATGCCACATTACCATTACTATTAGAGAGGACCATCCACTGAACTCCCACCAAGAAGCCACACAGAAAACAAGGGGTCATTTACCTGCAAAATACACTGCAATTAATGTATTCAAACCTGAAAACTCCTTGCTGACATTTCTAAACTCACTTGTGGGGTTTTTTTCCCTCTTCTTTTTCAGGTTATCTGGTCGTGCCAGCCGGAGGGGGAGGCACATTCCTGGGAGGATTTCTCGTGAATAAATTTAAACTGCGCTGCTCAGGAATCATCAAGTTGTGTTTGCTTTGCACAGTGTCCAGTCTGCTGGCCATATTCATCTTTTTTATCCACTGCCCCAACATGCCCATGGCAGGAGTAACCCAGATGTATGATGGAAGGTAACAACAGCCACCCTGTCTGTCTGCCTGTTTGTCTGTCTGTCCTGAGGGGCTCTGGTCAGAACAGAAGGAGAACTCAAACACACAGTGCTGGTTGGCAGTCATGTGTGTTTGTGTTTGGGGTGCAGGTTGGTGTCTGGTCAGTCCTACAGGCAGATATCAAGGGTGAGACACAGAAAATAGATGTCCTAAGTTTTGCAGTGAGATGGAGTTTATGGAAGAGACTCCCTAGTTAGTCAGGGAGGGAACATCAGCAGAATGGGAGATGTTCCACTCTTCAGCTGCCTTTGCAGCAGCCCCCATCTCTGCCCAGTGGGATAAACTGGACCAAAAGTGGGAATCTCCTCTCTGGATTGAAGTGTCACCCTAAGAGCTGGTCACTTAAAGTCACTTGGTGGCTGTGGGAGAGACAGGTGCATGGCATGGTTAAAATTTGGTGGGATGAAAGCCTTCCCAAGCCTGGCTTTATGCTCCTTGGGGACACATCACAACTCCCACTGTCCCTTCCTCTCCCCATTTCCTTCTGTAAATTGCTGCTCACTGACTGCTCCTGTGTTTCCCTCAGTGCTTTGCCAGGTGGGCACCTCAACCTGACAGCAGCCTGCAATGCCCAGTGTGGCTGCTTGCAGGAGACCTACAGTCCTGTCTGTGGCACTGATGACATCATGTACTACTCCCCCTGCCACGCTGGCTGCAGGAGGGTGTCTGAAAACCTCAGGAATGACAAGAAGGTAGGTCTGAAAGCACTGTGGATGAACAGGGTGGTGCCACAGCTCTGGAGTGATTTGGCTAGCTCTGCAAAAAGTTTGAGCTTTGCTGCAAATCAGTGTAAAATCAGCCAGAGCAGGGTGGATGCTCTCAGGTACCATGTGAGATGAAGGCACAAGGTGCTCTGAGGTCACCCTGCTTTGCTTCTCTCCTTGGATCCAATCATCATTGCCTCATTCTGGGTCAAACTCTGCTGAAATCCATGGAAAATCACCCAGGCAGGCAGGGAGCTTGGTAAAGCACCTGATTTCTGTCCTAGTGCTCATTTTGGGTCTTGCATGAACATGATGCATTGCCTCATCCTTCCAGCATGTTGCTCCTGGGGTTAGGCAAAGGTTTAGAAAGGGTAGAGGCGATCCTCAGCTGCCTGGCAGAGTTAATTTCTCTTGCTTAATTGACCTGTTTGGAAACAGGTGTGTGTCAAAAATGCAGCTTGATTTGCACTTCATTCTGGGGGGTCTAACCAGCTGCTTTCTGCCCTCTCTGAAGTTCTTGTTTTTAAACCTTTGACTGTCACCACACTCCCCTCAGCAGAGCCCCCATCAGCCTTTCTTTCCCAGGTCTACCATGAGTGTAGCTGTGTTGACAAAGCCCTTTTGCCTGGCCCTGGCACAGCAGAGGCAGGGAAATGCACCTCCTCCTGTGCCAAAAAGCCCTTGCTCCTGTGCTTCATGTTCGTGGTCATCCTCTTCACCTTCCTGAGCAGCATTCCTGCCCTGACTGCCACTCTGAGGTAAGCACAGGATGGCCTTGGCCTCTGCCAGCACTGCAAGCAGCCTCAATATCCTCCTCTCTGCTTTATCCTGCTGGATCAGGCATGGGAGAGGTGTGGTGGGAACCACTGAGTTAGTGGCAGCCTGGAGACATCAGGACTAATTCCTGTCCCAGCCTAGCTGGGAAAGGAAATTTCAGCCTTGGAAGCTTTGCCCTCTGACATGGGATGTACAATTTACAGCAGGGGTGGGGGGACATGGAACTGGGGTGATCCTAAATCTCCAGAGGGGATGGAGGTCCCAGGTGTGCTGGACTCGAGGACGTGGAGTTGTGAAGCAGGGAGGTGCAGCCTGGCAGTATTTTTAAACAAGCCCCTTTTTTTTTTCCCCAGGTGTGTCTCTGACAGACAAAGGTCCTTTGCACTGGGGATCCAGTGGATTGTGGTACGAACACTAGGTATGGAGCAGAGGGAATTTGCACACCACAATGATGTGGTGGTTCTGGGAGGCCAAGCTGTCACCCAATAAAACACCCTGGTTTGGAAAAGAAGGGGGTAGGACAGTCACTGCTGAAAAGGAGGATGCTTTCTTTCATTTGGTGTCATCCAGGACAACTGAATTCCCTTTGCATGTGATTTGCAAACTGAATAGAGGGTTCTGTAACATGTCACAGGTGACACAGGTTCAGTGTCCTGCCAATGTGCCCTTATTTTAAGGAAAAAGGGCAGAGGTGTTGAAGTTCCTGTGAGTGTCTTTTGGCTCTTGTGCAACATGTTAGGTCAGGATGGCCAAAAGACCTGCTGGACTCTCAGATCTTGAAATTCAACATGGTTTTTATACCTAGTGGCTCTGGATGCTGCAGGATGAGTTCTCTTAATCATGGTATCAGCAGAGCCTGGTGCTTTTCTGCAAGTGCTGGTGTGTAAGTGCTCTCCAGACTGAAGGTGCCCTCTCTCTGCCCACAGGAGGCATCCCTGGCCCCATTGCCTTTGGATCCATGATTGACAAATCCTGCCTGCTGTGGCAGGACCAGTGTGGTGAGCAGGGCTCCTGCTACGTGTACCAGAACTCAGCCATGAGCCGATACACCCTCATCGCTGGGCTGGTCTACAAGGTGAGGCTGCTGCTTAGCTCCACTCCCTGATAAAACAACCAGAGTCTTTAGGACACAGTGTTTTGCTCTAGGAAAAAATTTTACAGAGTTGGGTTGCCTTGATCTGGCCCACCCCCAGACAAAATTAAATTTTCACACAAGAAATTTCTCAGGGAAGGCAAAAGCCCCGTTTGCTTCTCATCAGGTAATGGTGCTCCAGACACCACCATTCTGTTAAATTCCCATTATTTTCTAGGCTTACAGCTTCTATTACACCATGTGAAATACCTCCTTCCAACAGCAACCAAAGTGATTTTTGCTAGAAATGGAGTAAAATATCTTAAGTGCAGTGTATTAGTGAGAGTGAGGGATGGCATTGTGGGCAGGCTGTAAATAACCATTCCCCAGTCACTGCTAGAAAATAAGAGAGCTTAGAGCTGTGGGTTTTATTTATTAGCAGAAAACCATCATTTTAACTGCTCCCAAACAAGTACTTGCCCTAGACAGTAGTGTTTAGCAGCTGCTGTGATAAAGAGGTTTTCAAAAGCCTTCCAGGAAAAAGCTGAGGCAGTGTGGGCTCATGCAGCACTATGCTCCAGGTGTCTGTGTGGGGCTGAACTTTTCCAAATTCCCGTTGCTATAGGGCTGGCTAAATTCAGATTTTTACCCCCTGTGGCTCTGTGTTCTGTTCTGCTTCCCAGGCTGGCCAACATCTCCTCCCCAAAGCTTGGTCAGCAGAGATGTGGGGTGGGTACCTGGTTTTGGAGGGGGCAGAGAGTAATGGGGTGTCTCCATGGCTGCAGGTCCTCGGGACAACCTTCTTTGTTGTGGCCTGTTTACTCTACAAACCCCCACCCCCGGAGTCAGCCCCAGGCAGCTCAGATGCATCTGAAAATGGCACCAGTGACCTCCAGGAGCACAAGCCTTCACTGCCAGCTGAAGAGGATTTATAGTGCTGTCCATGTGCAAGGGACTTTCTCAGCCTCAGAAATACCACGAGAAGATATTATGCAGTCTCCCCAAGGAGTTTTTAAATCAACAGTAATGTTTTAAATTTTTATTCTTTTTTTTTAGTTGGAGATAAATAATTTAATTAACCACTGGTATGCTTTGCTATTTTCTTAACGGCAGAAGCACATTTAAAGTTGTGCGCTGGTGCCACGTGCAGTTATTTAATTTTATTTAAAGAAAGGGCTACTGTAGCTTTATTCTGTGTCTGTGACAAGCCAGGACCATGTTCTCCACTCGTGGAAGTAATCACTGGTAACTCCAATGGAGCATGTGGGGTTTAAACCACCAGAGGATCTGGGCCAACTGTATTGAACATCTCAATTATAAAGCCAACTTGTAGCAAAACTCCTGTTGGGACGGGACTTCCCAAGCTTGGGAGGAGCACTGCTGTCCTGCAGTCTGCACTGCAAAGGGGTCAGCTGGCCCTTGAACTGCTGCATGCAAAGCAGACAGCCCTGGCAGTGTCCTCCTCCTGCCCGTGACACACAGAATCACTCTGTTCAGGAGCAGCTTCTCTCGTTATGCAAGTTCCTATTACTGGGAGAGGAGATTTGATTAGCAAATCCATCAGTACACTATGGGCAGCCATTCCCAGAGCTGCTGAGCACTGTACACTCACTGCCTCACTCATTGCAGGGTTTACACCGTGGTGACACTTCATTTTCTTTTTTTTTTTTAAATTTGTGTTGTTTAAAAATCATGCCTTTTGTAATGTACTGTGCAAAACTTGAACTTCTTGCTGTTTGCTGGTTGTGGGAAGATGTGAGATACAGATCTATGCAATGTTTCTCTTGGGTTGTTCTGTAAAGACAGTGGGTTTGGGTAAATGGGAAGGTTGGAGTGAATTTAGTTTGTCTCTAGATCAGTAGCCTGAGGGCTGGGTCTGCCTTGTGGAAGGGGAATGCTGGCTTGTAACTGGCCTGCTTGCAAGGAGAGAGGGCAGCGTTCCCAAAATGACCTTTGAATGTGCTCTTGCAATATTGATCAGGACCTTTCTGAGGGGGCAGAAGTGGAACTGGGACATGTGTGAGTCTGGCTTCCCTCTCAGTGCAGGTCAGGCCAGGTTGGTGCTTGGTGTGCCAGTGTTTGCACAGCCACATGAGGCAGGTGCATCCCCAGGAGAGGCTGTGGCCAGGCCCTGGAGCCCTGCATTGTGCAACCTTGCTCACAGGGGACAGGACCTGCATCACTGAGCTGCAGAACTGGTGCTCCCTTTGTGCCAGCTCCCACTCAGAATTACTTTGTAGATGTTTTTTGTGTATTTTGTATATTTATGCTTTCACAACTGGACACAGGAGGGGCATTTGCTTCCTTCATTAGCAAAGGACTGACTCTCAGAGTGTTTCCCTTGCAGACAGGGAGGGTGGTGCTGGGAGTGTGGTTGATATTCAGGTTGATGGAGGAAAGCAGCTTCTTCCACTCACAGATCCTCTTCCACCAAAGCCACATGGTGACCTCTTGCTTCCAAAGCCCTTGTTTCCCAGCCCCTGTCCAGTGCTGGGACAGACTCTGCATCCCCTGCCCCATCCCTGAAGTGCTCAGTGCCAGGTTGGGTGGGGTTTTGAGCAAACCTGTCTGGCTGAAGCTGTCTCTGCCCACAGCAGGGGATTGAAACAAAATCATCTCTAAGGTCCCTCTCAACCCAACCCATTCCATGATTCTGTTTCACTCTCTAGTAACTGCTGGAAACATTATAGTGGTAAGGGTGAGATGGATGGTGGCTTTTGGCTGCTTGTGGATGGGCAGCTGGTGCAGCTTTGATGGGGCACAGTGTGCAGGAGAGCCCTGTTTTTCTAGGGAGGCAGGATTAGACTCACTGATGCAGGATTTAACCCCAACACCTTCACCTGGGTTTGGAGCCACCTGCAAACATAAGCCTGTCTCCAGGCCTTGCCCTTTCCTGCTTAGACAGTTTGGGTACAAGCAGGGATCTTAGATGGGGAAATGCATGAATGTATTTTGGGAGCATATTTTATGTATGATGTATTTATGAAAGGTTGAAGTTTTTCTTTATATATATATGTACATATATATATATATGGGTGTATATGTATATATATATATATATATGGATGTTGCAATGCAATTTTAGTGTTTATAAAATGAGCTTTATCAGAATGTGTTGTTTCCAGATCTAAAGAAAAGCTCCTGGGATTTATTATGTTGCCGTGGGACTGGTAATTCAAGGATTTTAGTAAGCAGCAAAATGTCATTCCTGTTCCATAAACAGGCTGTTTAGGTGTACAGGTAATTTAAAATATTTGGAAGTATGTTTCTCAGTCTGATATGAAGTATTATATTGCTATAAAAGCATAAAAATATAACCACTCTTTCACAGGTATTTGTGTGTGTGTTTTTCATCAGTTGTCACCCTTTCCCAGCTGCAGTTCTTGGCAGGGATCTATCCATGGTGCCATTTGCTGCAAGGTCATCATGGGATCTCCGAGGAGGAAGGTTGGAACTCAGGTTTGTATTTGATTTGTGGCATTAATAAAGCCCCTCATGGCTACAGGAGCTTCAGGCATCAGGTGACATGGAGGCCCTGTGGGTTGGTGCCTCCTGCTGACTTACCCTCTCCTCCTGAGACAGAGGATTGTTGCTTTTGAGGGCAAAAAGAGGTTTATGGTTGCTGGGGAAGAAGAATCATTTCCCTTCTTCATCCACAGACCGACCCCGTTAAAGCCACGGGGTGTGTGCCAGCCCTGTGCTGGGTAGATAAGGTCAGAAGTTCTGTATCACCTGTGCTTTGCTCAGGGTGATTCACACTGTTGGGGACTGCAAACAAACTGTGGCTGGTGCTGGGGAAGTGCAGCAAATGAGCGCCCAGAGGGAGGGCAGGCAGGAGGAACTGGATGTTATTTATTGTGGGCAACATCCCAGGCAGTCGATGAGCCATTTCCCTCTGCTGAGGAGTTTGTTTGGAAGCTTCCTGGAGGTTTTAAAATGCCAGTAAATAAAAGCTTTGAGTGGCACACAGATGGTTCTGCTGAGCCTCCCACCCTTCTGCTGCTGCCTCAGTCTCTCCTGTGCCTGGATGTGCAGAAGAGCCTCGATTCCTCCCTGTCCCAGCAGCTGCATCCTTTGGCTTCCCCTGCTCCATCCCTGCAGCCCCCTCTGCCTTCATGCCAGAAACAGGAATGGCAGCAAATACTGATAATTCGCTTTTTATACTTGGCTTCATATAACCCAGGAAGGAAAAAGAAACACCAAAAAAACAAACAAACAGAACGCGACTGGCATGATGTGATGTGAGGAGGAGAAACCCAACCCTCTTTTTCCAAGGGTCAGCCCCTGCTCGTGGCCGTGGGTCAGAGTTTTGTGCAGGGCCAGGTTGGACGGGGGAAGGTGCCACTAGATGGCAACGGAGCACGGTGGCATGGCCAGCACCTCCGTGTGCTGGTGGCTGCGGCTCCCCGGTGCTTTATGGAAAGGACAGAAATCAAATCGGTGCACGGATTTCAGCTTGGCAACAGCAAAACCATGAATACGTGTCATGAGATCCAAACAAGGTCCAAAGGTAAAATTTTAGTAGCTAGTGGTGCATTATTCTAGGGAAAATGCACAGTTTGTAAGCAGAAATCTGTGTGACAGGTGAGGGTTCAAAGAGAGCAGCTGTATTATTGCTACAAAAGCTGGTACATTTTTATTCGAATTGTTCCCTTCCCAAGCAGGGATGGAGGGCTCTGAGCTGTCATTCAGAGGGCAGTTTTTATGTTTTGATTTTCTTTCTTCAGATGTTATAATTGGGGTTGCTATTAGCCTGATCCTTTCACCTCACTGAGACAAGCCTGCCTCTATTCTCCTGAAGTTAAAAGGATGTTTGGTTTGGAGCACAGGAATAATCCCAGGTGCTCTGGCCTGGGTAGAACTCCATGGTAAACCTTATACTGAGCCCAGTGGTCTCTGGGTCAGGCTCATAATTCATGATTTATAACTTGCTTTAAAATCAAACAGAAAAAAGGAGGAGTGGTGAGTTAAGGGAAATATTTTACCAGCCAGGGCAACCTCAACCCAGCAAATGTGAGGGTGTTCAGGAGGTGTGAGAGATGGCTGTGGCTCTGCCATGGGAGCAGAGCTGGGTTTCCATCACATAGTTGCAGGGAATTTGAGGAAGCAGAATGTGTTGGCATTTTCTGCGGCCAAATAATTTTCTCTGGAACTGAATAAATGCCAGGATTTTCTTGTCTTCTCTCAAGTTTTCACATTGACCTGCAAGGAGCAATTTCAGAAGAAGAAAATGAGACCATTCTGCTCCTTCTGATGAGGTGCTGCATGTCTTCTCCAGCCAGGGACCCGCTCTCCAATTTCCTAGAGATGCACAGAAGAATGAATCTCACGTTAAATTAGAATTTTCAGTTGTGTTACATCTCGCCCGCTTCATTATCAAGTAACAGTCTGTCAGTTAAGAGAGTCCTGAAAAACCTCCTAGAAGTGCATACAAAGGGATGAACCCACCACAAATTCTCTTACAAACCTCTCCTTCTAGGAAGGAGGAAGCAGAGCTGCTGTAAAATGAATATTGCAGTAGATCAGTGAAACACTGATGCACGAGTAACTATAGAAACTGTAGCTCCAGACATGAGTGTTCAACATACTAATGTGCCCTGCTTCAAACTAATGTGAAAAATGTGATCTCTTACTATTCTGCCTTTCTGGTTTAAAAATACAAAATCTGTTCCAAGTGGAGCAATGCTCTGAAAGTTGAGGAAATCACAGATAAAACCTTGCACCTCAGCAGGGGGAAGAATTGAAAATCCTGAGCTACCCGAGCCTCTGTGGCACTGCAGATAAAATCTGCCCTGTAGTTCATAAAATCATGGAACCATGGAATGGTTTGGGTTGGAAGGGACCTGGAAAATCATCTCATTCCACCCCCTGCCATGGGCAGGAGCATCTTCCACTATCCCAGGGTGCTCCCAGCCCCATCCAACCTGGCCTTGGACACTTCCAGGGATGGGGCAGCCACAGCTTCCCTGGGCACCCTGTACCAATTCCAACTGTAAAGAGTAGCTTTTTTGATTTAATAGAAAAAGTAAAGTATTTGTTGTCTCTGCATGCCTTCATTCCTAAGGAGGGATTGGCAGAGGATTTGTATTGGGAGATGTAGACGTTTACTTTTGTTTTACTCTGTGAGGAAAAAAAAATCAGTAGGGTTGAGCTTGATGCGCCAATAAAGAATGGATTTTTGCTTTTTTAACATTGAGGGCTGTCCATCTAACTTCTCAAAATCTTGCTGCTCCCTGTGCTTCTCCTGAGAGACAGCCCAAGCTGCTAAAGAAAGCCAGTCAGGGGCCTTCTGAGGTACGGTTCATCTTTCTTTAACAATATCTTAAAACCTTATTTTCTTCTCTTTTTTTTAAATCAATTTTCTTTTTTAAATGTGATAATTCCCAATTCTCCACCAGCAATCTGGGAAGATCATTCGTGCAATCCTTTTAACACTTCACTTGGATCTGCTCTAAGAATATTCCCTCATTAAGACACTGCAGTGTCTTTCATTTTCTCTGTGCTGGGAGCTGGGCCCTCAGCACTGTGTTACCTGCATCTGCATAAATCAGATAACCGGGAGGAAAACTGATGAAGGCCCAATTTATCAGTGTTTTTCAGGGATCTCACACTTTGTAGGTCAGTGGACTTGTGAGTGTTCTTGGCACCTTATCTGCTTCTTGTCTTGCTCTAAATCTTACGATGCTCTTCTCTTGGAGATAAGGCTCCTCTCATTTTTCCATAGCTCTGTTATTTTGCTATCCTGCAGATCCCAGCAGCTCCACGTGGAGGGACTCCTGGGAACACCCAGCTGGGTTTTAGATTCCCTTTTTAGATTCCCTGTGAATCCTGTGAACGCTGGAGAACATCTGCTCCTCCCTGAGCTCCGCTGGGACAACGCGCTCCAGCTCCGCGGGCTCGGGGAGCTGCCCAGAGCAGACTGAGAGCTGCCAAACCTCTGCCTTCAGCCTCAGACATTTAAAAGCTGTGGGGAGAACTAGAAATCTTCCTCTGCTGCTCTCCTGGGTGGGCACTATGGGAACAACAGCTGCTCCCGGGGAATCGCATCCCTCCGGAGCATCCCGCAGCCAGATGGGTGCTGCTCCCCGGGAGCACAAGCCGGAGAGCTGGAGGGGAAAAACCGAAGTGGCTGTACTCGTGTTTTGCTAATCTAATTAGGCAAAAGAACATCATTAATACTCTGTGCGTCTAATTGATTAACATTCCCGCGGAGCGCGGGGTTGCTCTCATTAGCGGAGCTGCGGAGCCGCGGATGCCTCTTCGCCCCGAGTTGCAAATGTGTTGTGTTATCTCGGAGGCAACATCTCCTCTCCGCCTTTGTGAAGTAGTTTGCATTTTTACAGGGCTATTAGTGATGAGGGGAAGGGGAGGAGATGGGGGAAAACCCCCGAGTACAGAACAGCAGAGGGTTTTGCACAATGAAGGTTTGTTATCTTTTGTGCCTCATTAACAGTGAAAGGTTGAAAGATTCTTATTTTTTCCAATCTCGTAACAATAACGTATTTTTTTTTCCTATCCCAAAATATGACAATAAGGTTTTACATTCTGCATAGGAAAAATAAACATTAACTGGGGCTTCAGCGAGCTGAAAACCTGGAACTGTACAACTTGTTTCCATCGGAACGAATCAGACCTCTAAATTTTCATTTTGCAGGTCTTCTTTCTTTTTTTTTTTTCTTTTCTTTTTTCCCTTCAGTTTCATAAATATCTGTATGTTAGTTTTTTGCTTATACCAGGAATTTTCAGTTCCTAAAAGGATAAATGTGAGATGATTTATGTCTCTTTCCAGACACACACTGACCAGAGGGATTTCCCAGGCTCCAGGAGCTGATCTGGGTGTAGGAACAGAATTACATTTAGACCATCAAATGATTCCTTTTGCAAGTAACTAAATGCAAATTGTGGTCGTATTTTTCCCTTTTTCTTATCCTACCAGAGGGATAAAAGAAGTTATAAAAATATGAAGAGCTCCAGGCTTTCTTAGGGAACTTAGCAAGAGGCTGTTTTTTTCAGACAGCTTTGCTCTATTTCCTAAGATTTTTTTTCTCAGTTGTATTTACCTGGCCCAATTTTCCCCAGCAGCAGAAATCAGTCTACAAGTTTCATATGGTCCATCTGAGCCCATCCAGGGCAAATAAAAGCCCAGGGTGAGGCCAGTGCTACAAAATCTCCCTAAATGTGGACCGGCCTCTGCATTCCCTGGCCGTGTTTGGTCTCATTCCCCAGAGTGGTGACAAATCCCCTGTGAATCTGGGTCACACCAGGACAGTGACAAAGGAGCAGCACAGGCTGTTTGTGCTGTGGCTTCTGTTTAAGGACAGTCCCTCTCCAGCTGGGAAAAATGGGTTTGTTCTTCAGGAATGCACATTAAAAAAAAAAAAAAATTCAAAGCAGATTAATGCAACCAATTGAGTTTCATGCTCACTTCCTATACTCATTGTGGAATTTTATTTGTTTGTTTCAGGGGAGCAAAAGGCACTTCCAAGAAGCAAATAATTGTATTTACAGAATTATTTTTGTGTTCACGGGCTCCTGAGGGGAAGCAGTGGGAATGAGTTGTGATCTGACTCACAGATAAACTGCTCAATGGACCCACTTCCCAGACTGCTGCTGCTAATTTAGGTTGGCATTTGTTTATTGTTCGCCTTTCATGTTGCTCGTTTCCTCTCTTAACGCCCGCCCACCTGGCATCGCCCACACTTCTCATTTCAGCAGGACAAAGCATCCAAAGGCTCAAGATGTTAAGGGAAGGTCCCATCACAAATGCTGCCCTGTGCCAGGAGGCAGCTGCAGGTTATTAAGGTTTATCTGTATTTTTTTTCTGCCTTCCTATTTCCACACTGACACAGCTCAGGGAACCCAGGGAATCAGTTTTCCTACCAGGATAAGGAGTCCTGTTAGTGCAGTAGGAGATGGGACAGAGGGGGAGCAGCTTTGGGAGGAGATTTATTAACCCTCCTCCTCCAAACAGCTGCCTTGGGGGCCTTCTCCCATCCACATCCCCTCCTGCCACCTCTCCATAGCCACAATGCAAGGAAGTAATCCCATATTTACTCCTTTTATGTCTCTGTAGCTCAGGAAAAAGCACCCATCCTTTACCTGGAATTCAGTTCTTTTAAAACACACATTTTTGCACGTTTTCAGCCTAAAATAAGGCTTCTGTGGATTTGGGGGGGGTTTACCCACATCTATGCCAGATTAGGTTTTGAAAGAAATAACATCTTAGCTTATTCCACCCAGGATCACAGCAAATCCTCTACCTCTTGAGAGCTTTAGTTACCAGATTTCGTGGAATTCTTATACAAATCCTGTCAGTAGATTAAAAGCAGATCTGAGCATTTTATACCCTGCAGGGCTGCAGGGCCAGGGCCCCTGGGTCCTCTTGTGGCCCAAAATTGGGGACAGCCCTCCCCAGGCACCCTGCAAAAACTAAAAGCTCTCACCCTCATCTCCTCAAAATCCCTGAACAGAATAAGCCAGAGAGGAGGTTGTCATCATCCTCTGGATTGTCTCAGCATCAGGAATAATTGCTGTGACACTGTGATTTTCTGTCTGCTCTATTAAGCCAACCTTGGGGACCACGGTCCCCACGAGGATGTGGCCTCCCAAAGGTTTCCTGTCACATCTTCCAGCCCTTCTGGGGATGCCTCAGCTACCGTGGGGGGTTCCAGAGCAGCCCATGACGTGTGCTCAGACACACCTGAATCCCTCCTCAAATGTCAGCCTCCTTCGGAAGCTTCACAGTGCAAAAATTCACCTCACTTTCCCTCTGGCATTAGGTTACATTGTGTATTGCAGGAGCCGTGAGCAGCAATATGCATACACACAGGGCTGGAGGAAGAAAGAAAGACTTTAAATGAAAGATCAGGTTATGAATAAAAGATAAAGGAAATGTGATTACTGCAGAAACCAACTGAGAGCAGGCAAATGCTGAGGTGGATTAAAGAGGAAGTGCTCACTGAGCGTTGCCACGTTTGCTTCCCTAATATTCTGTTTATAGAGATAAAACCAAAAACAATATGTAGTTTGAAAGGAGCATCATTTAACCTCCCCCGTGCCAAGTGCTTTGATTTAGGCTTCTCTGGATGTGCCAGATGTAATTAAAACTCCTAAACAGGTGCAGAAATAGTGGAAATCCATCCCTTCCTACCTGCACCCCTTGAAGGGTGTCACTGGGAGCAGGTGGTTAAAAAGGCACCAGGGAGAGATCATTCCTGGTAACCTTTTGTCTGACAAGTGTAATGTTAGGGGCTTCCCTTCCCTCTCTCTGTTCCAAAGCATTCCCCACCTCACTGCCTGGAGCTTTTTCCCTTCTCTCACACAGAGGGAAGAAGTGAGACTGTGCAGCCATGGGTGTCTGTGGGGAAATTCACCCTGTGCAGCCTCCTGACAATACACAGAGTCCAGAGCTGCATCCTTCTGCTCTTCTGCTGCCTAATTAGGTTTTACATACCTGGGTAATGACATTAAACGGACACAGACTGGAAAGTATCTTGGAAAAGACAAAAAAAGTTAAATTTTGACTCAATAAAACATGACTACCATGGTGGATTAGCTTAAAACTCTGTACCAGACTCAAGTGCTGCTAAACCTTGACAGGTTCAGGTTTGAATTCAGGTAAGATCATGCAAACTTTGGTGCAAAAACTTAATTTTAGGAACTTTAGGTCTGAGTTAAAACCCAAGGAGGGGTGGATCTTACATCTTCTTGCTCAGCACCTGAGCAATCCAGGTGACTTCAACCCCTGCAGGGTCTTGGTGCTCAGCCCCACCTCTGCCCTGCTCCTAAACTGAAATTTCTGCACAAATCTTCCCAGAACTAAGAAGTTTAACTTGACATTTTAGAAAATCACTCGAGGGAGACAGAACTAACACAAATCATACCTCCCTGCCAGCAGTACATGTTTGGAAAAGAGGCTTCATTTCACTAACTCAGGTTTTTTAAGAACTGTCCCTGCTGGAGAAGATGGCAGATAGCAAAAACACATGGTGGAACCAGCAGCGAGAGAGAAATGTTCTTATCTCATACTTACTCATTTATACTCTTTAAGTTCTTATTTATCCCATGTCCACCAGCTGCTTTTCTCCTAATTAATCCCCTTTGGAGGGCAAACCTTCCTCCCACTGCCTTCCCAAACATGGGCTCTTCACAGGTGTTCTGAACTCTAAGCTGCAATTTGATTTTGGTCCACAAAGGTCAAATAAACAAAGAATCACCTATTTGGGGGATCCTGTAGCTGCAGGGAACAGAGGGGACTCCCCAAATCCCGTGTGTTTTCTCCTCCTGCCTGGGACAGCATCTTGCCAGGTCTCAATGGCATTTGTCTCCACACCTGGTCCTGAAAAGATTTTCTGTGTGCTGTGCTCTCAGCTGCTAATTTGGGTAATAGCATCACCGTAATTAGAAGGGGAAAATAAAAACCACGGAAAGAAAAGAAGTCCTGGGGTGTGTAGGGAAAACAATGAGGTTTGTTTGAGAGTCCTCATTGCTTTCTTGATCTGATCAGTGCTTGCAGTAAATACACACACACACACGTACATAAATTCACACAGTCTAGCTTTTTCCACAGCCTACTCTCCACAGACAGAATGTAAAAACCATCATCATTTGATACTATAAAACTCCCTGACATTTTTCATCGTGAATATCAAGATTGTTTTCTTGCCGCTGCAAATCCCCGCGGATGCGTTATGCCCGGTTATCTCAGCTCAGCACATTTCACAGGGGGACATGTTATAAGAGTGGCAAGATTGACAAAAATAAAAATTCACTTGAATGTAGAAGGCAAATCTATTTCTTGTTTGGCAGGCTCTGGCAACTGGTGCTTAAACAGCTCCTCATGCATTTCGGATGCACTCACAGCACTTGGGCAGAGAAATCGCTGCCTCCCAGCCTGGAGGAGAGACAGGCACTTTGCACCACCCGTCTGATCGTGGATCATCAGAGCTAAAGCTGCACAAAAGCTGCTGCTTAAGAACATTTCAGCCTGGGGAATTCAGAGCTGCCTTTGTAAAACATTCTACGAGGTTTGTAGTGAATTGGTTTAAGCATCGCCCCTACCTGGGGCAGAGCAGAGCGAGGGGTGGTGAAGTTCCTGCTGCCTCAACTAAGCAAAGCAAAAGGACATTTTGCACCACTTCTGGGTGCAAATCACCTCCACTAGGAATGGGGCCTGGGAGAGCTAAAACCCATTGCAGGACTCCAGATATTTTAAAGTATCTTGTCCAGCACTTCATTCTGGTGGAGACTTGCCTTCAGCAGAAAATAAAAAGCTACCAAGAGCTGGATTAGAAGAAAGAGCTGGTGGGACAGGCTGAATGCTGCCAGGGAGGCTGGTGGGATTTTGGTTTTGTATTCTCCCTGGACACTTCACCAGCCAACTCATCTCCTGAGCTGGCCATGACGCCCAGAGGATGTGGGAGCAAAAGTTGAGGTCCCAATCCATGTCCTGACGTAGCTGGGAGCCAGCTGTGGGTGGCACCAGGGTGTCAGCTACAGATACTCACCAACTGTTACCCAGATTTATGGAAAATGGGCAGGAGACCTGGCTGGCTCCCCTGGGTCTGGTGAGCAACAATCCCACCACTGAGTGAATCGCAGGAACAGAGTGTGCCTCATTAGAAGAGCTCCTCATAAGTTATTCATTGTTATTTAGACTCAATACCAGACAGCAAAATTTAATCAGCCAGCATTGTGAAATAGCAGTGAGGGAAAACTGGCGAGCAGCTCCACATTTCCAGAGGCATTATGAAATAGTCCCTGTGGCTTTAGCTACTCATTTTGCCATGTTTGTTAGCAGTCCTGCTCTTCCTATGTTATTCCTGCCAAGCAGAGCCTGTTGATTTCACTCCATCCCCCCATGCCAGCTGGGAAGGGTCCTTGCTCACCTGCTGTGACATGTCTTGGTGGGTGAGACCTTGTGGTTGGTGGCACATGGGCGGGAGAAGACTGACAGAGGGTTTTTGGTGAAGGATGTACTGACTACACTGTGTTCACACTCAAAGGCAGCTCACCTGGTCCTGGAACATTTAAACAGAGAATGACTTTCAAAATGACCTGCCCCAAAAACACAATTATATGGGTTATAATGCAAGAATATTACCAGTCTTCCCTCCTTTTGATCATGTCAGTTCAAACCAGCAGCAGAACTTGACTGCCATGGAGATGTAGCTTTTATCTTTTTCCATCTTTTTCTATTTGTGTTTCAAGTCTGTAAACCTGTTCTCAAGGCTTCATTCACTTGACAATAATGTTATATTAAGATCCTCATTCAGAGCTCCTCAGGTTTTTCCTTTCCCTCAGTGCTGCTGTCCTGGGTGAAGCAGAGAGTCCTTTAAACTGGAATGCTGATTAATTACCATCATTGCAAAGAGATGCTAAATTTTCCAGCTGTGACTTGATGGCTTATTTGGTTTGTGAGAAGAGCAGAAAGGACCACTGGGCTCTTCTCACTGGAGTTTGAAAGGTGACATTTTAATGAAAGTTAGAGGCACCAAAGAGGATTACCCTGTCTGCAGTGGCAGCTCTGAAGGGTGAGCACAGCAGATGAACGGGCAGGGGGATCAGCACAAGATCACTGCCAAGCTGGGGCACAGAGGGAGGGGGACACCCAAGCTGCCCCCCAAAGAAAGGCTTGGCAGCCACACCTTGCCTGCTGCAATCCTTACTTGAAAAGAACTAGGAGAAATCATAGAACAAACTCAGCTTCTGGGTTTCCCCTGGAGCTCACAGGGGTTGCAATTGCTTTGGGGAAGATTGTTTCATGTTTAGCACAAGTGAGGCCCTGACAACCACATTTGAGTTTCCCATGTTTTTGATAACAATGCACGATGTTACTCGTACTGCCAGGGCTTCAACAAGAAGGAAAGGAAAAACATTCCAGTAATTGCTATCATTGGCTTGTGGCTATTTACAGCACCTTGAGGGTCAGCATGCCCTGTCAGAGAGGTTTGTGATCCTTTACCTGAGTCCTCTCTTCAGTTAAAATTGGAGATACTCTCTTCTCATTTCCCTGAAGTCCTTGGCAGGCAGCAAGCCATATGTTTTTTAATACCAGTTGGTTACAGAATTTCCAAGCCCCCCAGAAGTCTGATATTTTTGTGTGCCTTTTTAAAATGGAGGGACACATTAATTAATTAATTAATTAATTCCAGGACCCAGGAGAAGCTCCTTGCTTCCCAGCTACACAGTCTCAGGGCTGGTTCTCAGTGCCCATGTCAAACCACGCTGCATCCCTGTGAGACAAGGAAAAAGAGGGTAGCAAATCCCCCTGAGCCTGAAAGGCTGATGCATTAGCTTATTGCCTCTCCTACCCTCACTAACTCCATAATCTGATGGAATTAGGAGAGATGGCCCAAAAACCAGGAGAGTGGAACGATTCCCTCCAAAGCCATAGGTACCCGTGAACCGCCACGGCACATCTCCGCCTTTGCCGGGCATCTCGTGTGAGAGGGGAGGCAGCATGATCCCAGCAGATGTGGAGGAGCACAGCCATATGTTTGAGTGCTTTATGGCTCCCGGGGGGGCTGCTGCAATCTCTGTCCTGTGGACAGCAGCCCTTCTTGGGAAAGAGAACACAGAGTGTGTCTCGTCAGGAGATGGTTTCACAGATGTCAAAGGGGTGTTTGAGGGCTCTGTGGGTGCCTGGAAGAGGTGACAGGGTTTTCTCACTGGCTTGGCCCATCTTCCCTTCTCCTATCAGCACTTGGAGGGGCTCCATCCTGCAGCTTCATCTGCTTGGCTTCCTTCAGCACTGCCTGTTCACAGCCAGCCTTCTGCTCTGCTTGCTGCTAATGAAGTAATCCAGCGTCTCTGCCAGCCACCTGGTGCCTTTGTTAAACGGGGAGGGAGCAGCAAACTGTTCTCATCTCGTTTCTAAGCTGACAACTTTTCTCATGTGTAGAGTCATAAATATGTAGGAAATTCAGCCACCACATTGAATGCCTGATCCTGACTTAAACCTCTCAAAGAAAGACATGTCTGCTCAGAAATGGCTTGTCCTGGACTTGGACTATTGTGCAGTGCCTGCTCTCTCCCATGATCTTTACTCTGTCCCCTCTTGAGTTGTACCTAAATGAATAAATTCATACCTGTTAGTGCAAGTTGGGTAGGGAACCCCGTACCAAATGGGGGAGAGATTTTGTGAATATTTAATCAAAAGGAAGAACAATGGGAAGCCCCAAGGCATGCACTGTTTCAAGCAGGAGGTGATGGAAAGCAGGTGCAAGAGGCTTTGCTGGTGGCTGCATTTGGCTTGGAACGGGGATTCCACCATGGTCTGGTGGGGAAATAAGTGGTGGAGAACAGAGCTGGACCACTCCATCCATCAGGATTCAGAGGCAATTTTATGTACTACGAGTCTCATTCATTCTCATGTTGGTTTCCCATGTATCTTGTCTTATGCATGGCTTGAAGCTATTTGGCGGAGGAAAAGACTCTGGATGGGTCCTGATCTTTTCCCCAGCCTGCAGATAATGCTAGATAATGGATACAGATAATGGTGTTACTCCATTGTCTCCAGCTGACTAGGAGGGATCTGAATGTGAACAGTGCATTTTGCACACTGGAGCAACATAAACTTATGGAGCCTGTCAAAGGTCACGTGATGACGGAATTGGGAAATTATAAAGGTGCTGGAAGAACATTAGATGATATCACATCCACAGGGCAACAGAGCTCTTAAAAAATTACCCCAAGCCATGACAGCACTGACTGTGCTTTGTTATTCATTGACTTTGGGGGAAAATATTTTGCCTAAAAACCTGCAGGACCTCTAGAACCAGAAGGACTTTCATTAAGACACAATGGAGTTCCAGCATTATCAGAGATTTCCTTTTCCTTCTTTCAGAAGCTTCTTCAGAGTCTAAGATGGTATTTGTTGGTCCAGCTGGAATTTGGGAATTAATAAATAAAGATGAAGAAACCAAAAGGAAATGAGTTATTAACTGCATTACACACCCAGGGTAGCCCTTTGTACCAGAAGTGTAAGGAAAGTGGGGGAGTATGGATTAAGTAGACTTGATCTTCCGGTTGCCAAAAAAATATAAATTTGCCATGCCATGAATTTGCCATTTTTCTTTGGTTTTTTTCCTTAGTTTTTATTTTCATTTGCCTGTAACAGAGTTTTAAATACTGATTCCAAATGTAATATGCTTCCAAAGCAGCATTAGTGCTGAGTCTAAACCAAACATTATCTGATTAAATCTTGACCCAGATGAGTTTGTCTACTTTCTGTGCTTCCAAATACATATTTACCATATGTTGCCTCATATGCTGCTTTTGTTTTCTACTGATTCTTGGGTCCAAATGCTGTAATAATCATATGTTCCTTTTAGTGGTGAGTCAAACAAAGTTCCGAGTTTGCAACCACATTTGCAAGTCTGAAGATTAAAGAGCATCAACATCCACGGTCAATCAACACCCTGGTCAATCCTGATGCTGTCACATCTTCCCAGCTCCAGAATCAGAGGCCAAAGCCTCAGTGGATGTGGATTTTTCCCTGTGCTGAGGCTGTCCAAGCACACAGCACCTTGCAGCCTCCTCAGGACCCCTTTGATGCTGCAAAGTCCTGTATCAGATAAATGTATCTAACTTTCAAACGGGAAGCAGTCCACGGCTCTAAGCAATCCTTGCTGCCTCAGGGAGGAGGTGATGCCTGCTCCTGCCCTGGATGTCTCCCCCATGAGGTTTCATCTCTTTCAGCCATAGGAAGGGCAGGGACAGAGCTGAGCAGCTCCTGAGGGTGGAGTGCACAAATCAGGAGACCCCCACGGGCACCCAACCCTCTCCAGCTGGGCAGTCTCAACATCACAAGTCTTTTAGCAGCTGCTGAGCCTCCAGCCCCAGGTCACACTTGGACTGTCAAATGGATCAACACAGAAATGTGTCAGATTGGAGGGAGAGTTTGGTTGAAGCTGGCTGGTTTCTGGCTCCTCTTCTCCAGCATCCTGCAAGGAAAATGTGTTTTGTCTGCTGGGGAGGGCTGTGTTCTCCCACCTCTGCTTCAGCACAGGTTATAACCCCCTGCACACTCCCATGCAGCTTCTCTTTTTTGTCCAAATTTCCAGAGCAATCATGAGGAGGCTGTATGGATCCCATTTCCAATCTGCTGCTTAAAAATATCTTGCTTTTTGGGCTGGGCACAAGGCTCACTAAGCTGCATATTTATACAGAGCATTCAGACTTCTTCATCGACTTGAATCAAATTTGACAGTGCCTACAAATTCTCTGAGTATCTGGAAAATCTAAATCTTTTTAAAAGTGTTTAAGTATTTGCACTGTTGAAACGAAAGTGAACATAAATGCTGGTTTAATATTTATCCCTGTTTGTCCATGGATTTTATTTTCAGGTTTCTGTGACAATAACATAAATGTAAGTTATTGCTGATACATATTCACACTTAATTCCTCTCTCCCAAACCTCTTTGTACTCGTGCTACTTATTCTTGCTTGAGCTCTCCCTTTTTTTACCTGTTTCCTAGCAAATTATAGTTAGAGGTGAAGCATTTTCTAGTTCAAGCCAATTTCTAGAATCATTCAAGCATTTAATTTAAGGAAAAGCATGCAATTATAGCAAAGTACTTTAGAAAATTTTAATCCTTAACTGAGAAGCTGTTTTAGAGTTTCTGGGATGCACATCCCCTTATCACAGGCTGAACTGGAAGCCCACAGCAAAACCCATGAGCCAACATTCTCCAGCTTCAGCCCCGTGGTTGTGTTGCAGCAGACTCAACATTGATTTTGGCTGCTGCAAAGCTGGTCCCATTGAACACACCTACGAGAAAACCTCCCAAGGGAGTGGGTTTCTGCCTGAATAGCAGAAGTTGCTGCATTTAATTTAAACGTTTAACATTGAACATCCTCTCACCCCACGCTCAGAATTGATTAGAAACCTCGGGATTTATTTCTTTCTGGGAAGGAAAATCCTCAGTGGGCAGAAGTAGGGAAGGAAAGTGAAGGCTGCTGCTCTTCTTTTGGGCTTAAATCCACATGTGCTGGCCAAACCCCATTGTGTATAATATTTACATATATTCTGCATCCCATCCATAATCTGCTTTATTGCTCAGCCTGGCTCCAGGAGTGGCAGCTCTGAGCACTAATAGCAGGTTTCCTGCAGGTTTAGTGCAACCTGCACCTCTAACCCTCCATCTTAATTTATTTCAAAACTAAAGCATTTCTCTGGATATCATCACACAAATTTAATTTCATTCATCTGTGTCAGGTTAGAAATTACACCCATGAATGGGGTTTGCTGTTGGAGTAATGGAAAAACCACTTCATGTCATTTAAGCCATCTGGGACCAAACATCACTGTCAGGACACCCTGGAGGACAAATCCATGAGCTGCAGGAACCAGGGGGTTTCAGGGGAGGTTTGTTCGAGATGTTTGCTCAATGCCAAAATCAGGCATGAGGATTTGTTGCTATCTTTTAAGTTGGCAAAAAAATTCTACATAAACACAAGCTGTAATAATTCAGCTGAGACAGTAAGACACAAGTGCACTGAGTTAGAGAAAGGGAGTGGATTTTGGCCTTGTTTTTTCTCCACTCCTTTTAATTTAGATGGTGGCATAGAATCATGGAACCTTTAAGGCTGGTAAAGACCTCCAGAGTCATCAGGACCAATCTTAATGGAAATATGAAAACACATTGGTAGTAATATCTGAACCCAGCCTGTTATTTAACTCCCAGTCATCTGGGACTTCACAAAAATCAGAAACTCCTGAATTCTGGCACAAGTCTGGGCAGTCAGAAAGGTAGGATCAGGCTCACGTGTGGAGCTCTGCCACTGATTCCAGATTCTGGGCAGAAAAGTTGCTCACTGAGGCTGTGTCTCCATCCTCTCTCCACAAACTGGCAACATTCAAACCTAATTTGCCTTGTAATGATTCTCATCTAATGTTTTTTCAGAAACAACAGCAAAACGTGTGACTTCATGGAGAGAAAATTGAAGAGGCTCACAGGGGGTTCCTGTTATTATCTTCACATTTTGGGCCCTGTCTGTGTGATCAAATAAAGCAATGAGAATGATGATGGTTATTGTTGTCACTAGCAGCTCCTCTCCAGCACAACCTGCCCGTGATCAATACCAGTGTTTCTGGATAACCATATTCCTGCTGAGCCCAGGCCAGCCCATCCCCTGGGACAGCAGGACAAGGTGTTGCAGCAGGTCTGGACCTGCCACTGCTTCCTCCTCCTGATGAAACACAGCACAGGAGAGACCCTGCAGATTGCTGTGCTTTGATTTTGCATTGCTGTGGGTTGAGTTCAGCAGGGAATGGGGGACAGGAGTACTGTGTGCCCCAGACCCTGGAGGGAAGCCTCATTTTGGGGAGAATGCCCTCCTGATTCAGCTGGAGGTGGCTAAAACAAGGACACTTCTGCTCGTGGGGAAAACTTCATAAACCAGAACCATGACTTCACATCCCCCTGCACTGTCCTGGACAGTGAACTTGGGGTGACATTTATTTCTTTCCATCTTTATCAGCTCCCTGGAGCCAGCAGGACCATTCCCTGTGGCTCTCTGGTGTGTGAGGAGTTGAAGCCCCATCTGTGAGGATCCCCTGGCTGGAAGGGTCACCCCCAGCAGCAGCTGCTGTTTGCCATGGAGCTGAGCAGGGCAGCTCCCTACCAGGAAGGAGAGGAAGAAAAGGATTGTCTCCATGAAATAACTGTCTCGTGGAGGAGTTATAATAGTAGGCTATCACCTGGTGAGGCTGGTGGGAAGGTGGGCAGAGCCCTGTCAGTGAAGAGTGATTCACTGGATAACTGTTTTACAGGAGAACTTGCAGCACTAATCACAACTTCTCAGTTGCTAATGGCTGAGAAGAGTTAAATGAAGAGTAAAAATAGCTTCATGTCTTCTGAGTCCTCCACGAGCATGGCACTTGTGAGGAAGTCTACAATTAGGCAAACTGAGAATCTATAGAGAAATGGATTTGACTTATCTCTTTGACTTTTAGCACTTGAAGAAGAAATTCAGCCTGTCAGGAACTGAACATGAGACTATTGCACCTCTCCTGGGTTAGGAGCATCACTTCTCCCAGATCCTCTGTGATGAGATTCAAAGGCCAAACAGGATCCTGAGTCACCCCTCAAGCAAAAGAACCCACTTGAGCTCCCTGTCTCCAGCTCTTTTCTCCCTTTCTTTGAGGCTGGAGCCAGCCAAAGAGCTGTGAGCTGCCAGCAGAGTGATGTGCTCATTGTCCTGGGTCAGTTCCCATCGTGGGCTGCAGGAGGGAAGGGACCAGCTGTGACAAGACCCTGCAGTGGGGTTTCCTCTGGGTTGGTTGGTGAGGGTGACATTGTCACATTTTCTGTCTCTATTTGCTGTCAAAATCTGCTCTAAACCAATTTTGCTTAAATTTGCAAAATTGCTTCTTCACATCATCCCTTTTACATCTTGAAGCAAGTGTGCATTTGATCAAAATCTTTCTTTTTATACTTGGAGCTCAGCCTGTGACATGTCACACAGCTAATTCAATACCTACACATGCCCTTTTATTCCAATAAAAGACGAACAGATAAAGTGATCTCCTCATATTGCACCACAAGATGGATTTTATTTCTTGCAAGCTTGCCCTTTCTCAAGCATATCTCAGATCTCTTTATATGGCAGACTATCAATTTCTCCTTCTAGCTGGCATATTAGGCTCACAATAAAATGTCTTTGCATACTTATCAAGGAAAGCAGAGAGGCTCACAGAGGGGAGGGGTATATTTCTGAGCTCCTTGGAGGGTCTTCTGGGAAGCCAAGATCCCTGTTAAGGTACAGATTAAGCAGGTGGGAACTACACATCTTCCTAATGCATCCAAAGCTTACCCCTCACAAAGGTGAATTTAGGACTTGCTGCTTGCTCAGCTGGTTTGCCAGTGGTTTCAGAGGGTCATCAGTGCTGTTAATTTGTTATTCTCCCAGTTATGATCCACTGAGGTGTCTCATGTACTTCTCTTCCTTCAGGGAGACATTCAAATGAGACATCCCTCAGGAAAAGCTTGTTTGGGGACAACAGGTGAAGAACTCCCAAAAGTCTTTAAAAATAACTCAAAAAATCTTTAAAAATAACTCCTGGTATATATGGTCAAAATTCCACATTTTTTATATATGCCCCATATGGTTATAGGCCCCAAACATTGGAAAAACCTTTCCAAGTATTGGCCTTGCTGTGCAAATTAAGCTGTAGAGGGGACAGAAAGTATTGCTTGGAGACTTCTGCCCTCTAAAAGTATTACTTATGCAAACAAAATCCGGGCAGATCCTGCCACCCTGACTTCAGCTTGACTTTTGGCTTTTAATTCTTGAATTTCATATCTCTGTTTCTCCCTGTGCCTCCCTGGCAGAGGAATATTTCTGCTTGCACTGAGGTCAACCTGCTAGTCTGGCCAGCACAGCTTCAGGTAAGACAAGGGCTTGAAGTGTCTCTCTGAGCCTCACACAATATCAGAGCCAAGCTGACCTGTGGCTGCAAAATTTGCTGAAGGGTCAGAGCAAATTCTGGAGAATCAAGTAATTTAAAGAAATAATTTTATTAATTGAACTCTGTCCAGTTGCCTGCCAGTTCATCTCACAGCTGCTTTTGTGGAAGTTTCTGTCATTGTTATTTCTTTTTGCTACCTGGTGAAATATGACTTCCTTTGATGACATGATCATTACTGAGGAAGAAGGACTCCATCTAATTTTTATAACCTAATTCACATCCTTGCCACCAGTGTGGCTTTGCTGATGTTTAGCAATTTCTTGTATGAATGCACCCTTCTCCCCAAATCATTCTCCAGACTTTTTTCCTCGGGCGTTCAGACCTGGGTTCAAGGCTGGGTGGGCAACATTTTTTGTTTTGCTAGAAAATCATGCACTGCACTAAAAGTGAACTTGTTTTGGCTTCAGCATCTGTACACAGGGGCTTTGTAAAGAAAAGAGAAAAACTGCAGCCTGAGCTTGGGAAAAGAGAAGGCCTGGAGTGACCTAATTGTGACCTTCCAGTACCTGAGGGAGCTACAAGAAAAATGGAGAGAGACTATACAAGAGCATGGAGTGACTGAACAAAGGGGAATGGCTTCAAACTGACAGAGAACACGTAGAGATTAGACTTCAGGAAGAAATTTGTCCCTGTGAGGGTGGTGAGGCCCTGGCACAGGGTGCCCAGAGAAGCTGTGACTGTCCCTGGATCCCTGGAAATGTCCAAGGCCAGGTTGGATGGGGCTGGAAGCAGCCTGGGACAGTGGAAGGTGTCCCTGCCCATGGCAGGGGGTTGGAACTCAGCCTTTGGGGTCCTTTCCAGCCCAAACCACTCTATGATTCTGATTCAGCAGAGTTTCCTGAGGAGCCAGTGACTAGTTTTAGCAAAGACACCACAGGATCATCCCTTTGCTTTGGCATAAGGCTTTGGAATGATATTCACAGGTCAGACAAGACAAGAAGCAGAGCAGGGAAGTCTCTAGAAGCAGAAATGAAAAGATGCTGCAAGAGAACACATTGTTTTCTGTAAGATGAAAAAATCCAACTTATTTTTTAACAGTGAAACAGTTGGAAATATTTTCCCTTGGAGTCAGAACAGTTTGTCTGTGATTTATGAGAATCTTTAGAAAGATAGTTATTGTCCAGAGATTTTCCCTTCTCAGTAAACATTTTTCCACTAAATCAACCAAAGATTTATTTCCCACAAGCTGGGCCTTTTTTTCTTTTTTTCCCACATTTCTTCAATACTTGCTGCTCCCCAAACAAACCTTGCTGCTCCCCAAACCTCTGATGAGACTTATGGAAAAAAAGATGTCAGGCACTGAGTGCAGCCCCAGTTATCACTGAAAGGCACTGAATGAGCTCCCTCTCTAACACAGGATGAAAGGAATTAACTTCCCTGGCCATTTTTTGGTACATATTTTTTCCTTTATCTCCTGTTTGCTTTGGTTGTTTTCTTACAGTTTAATTTAGAGCAGCCCCAGGGCTGCTCTACATTCTAGAGCCTCTGGGGTTGGGGCTTTTACCTGAATATGGGATTCTTTTCCCTTGGGTTGGGTGCAACAACCTCTGAGCCATAACAGAAGAAGGAAAAAGAAAATCCCTCTCCAGGGACTCTCTGCTCACTCTAAAGGGTTAATACTGTTTTTGTCATCTCTGGTCCAAGATGCTTGAACTCAGAAACTGTCTGGGTAAATCTGGCCGAGAGGAAGAACGAAATCAGCCCAGCCTGAGGTGTGAGATGTGGCTGAGAGGTGTCAGGGTGGGCACAGGGCTGGGGGCTGGTGCCTCTGCAGATCTGCTGGGGTCAGCAGGGCAGAAACTGCCTCAGAAATAAAGGACCCAGGGCAAGCCCACAAAGAGATCCCGACAGTTTCCTGGCCACAGGAGTGTGAATAAACCCTTCCTCCAAGTCTCACATTCACCATCAGAGCAGCAGGTCCTGCAGTGACATCAGTGAGAAAACAGCAGGATGGAAACTGGGATTCTCCAGGCTGAGGTCAGGCTGTGCCCAGGCAGCTGCAGGGCAGGGATGGAGCTCAGCAGCCTCAGCAGCCTCTTGTCCTTCCTCCTGGTGATGATGAGGAGGGACATTGTCCTACCCCCCAAGGCTGCAGAGCAGTCTCAGCACCCTCTTCTCACACAGGGACAGGAATTCCAACATGGGTTTGGGAGCAGCCCAGGCTCGGGATCAGCCCAGGCTCAGGATGTCAGTGCTTGAAAAAATAGGAGGATATTGGCTCTTAAAGGGAAGAATAGCAGGAACGAGCTAGATTACAGAGAACCAAAAATAAGCATTTGCACAGGTCACAGCGTGCTTTGGAAGATGTGAAGTGCCAAGTTTTTGAGTTTGAAATGTCACAGAATGACCCAAAGCCAGTGTAGGGAGTCCCAGAAAAGTTTCCACTGGGAATCTTTCTGGAGCTGACCCTGCTGCATCCCATAGTTCTGGTCCTGGAAAAGGAAAGGGATTTTCTGGATGCAGAGGACCAGGCTGAAGGGTGTCTGAACACATCCTGCTGTTTGGTGACATAGAGCCAAGGAAAAAGCTCTTACAGCCCATGGCATTTACAGCATTTAATAAAAAAGCTCACACCAGGAAAGATCACAAAGCATGCCTGGTGCTTTGTGTGTTTCCTGAAATCCAAGGCGTTTAATCAGGATCTGGGAGTGTTTCAAACACATGAGAAGGTCACTGGGAAAAGACTGGGAAAAAGTAGAGTGTTTGGCTGCCAGGGATTTTTTGCTGCTCTGCTTTTTCCTTTGCATTTTACAATTGCCAGGCCCACCGAAATTTTGGAAAACACCATCAACTGTTTGGAGGGGGGGTTGAGAAAATGAGGTTAATCTGCGAATTGAGTCCTGAGACTTCCTGCAAGATGCTGGTGTGGTGTGTGAGGAGAGGGGCCGGCGCTGGGCTGGAGCTGGAGCATCGCTGGCAGCCGGGGCTGCGCTCCGAGCCGGCACCGCTGCGCGGAGCTGTTGGGAGCACAGCTGGCAAAGCCGCTGCCAGGGCTGCAAAAGCAGATTAAACCCCTGGGGAGCAGAGGAACAGCCCATCTGCCTGTGCTCTGCTTGGGGCTACGCAGGAGGATCCCAGCCACAGCAAGTGCAAACTTTCCATTTAGACTCCTCTGTCAGTTTTTTTTGTATTTGTTCCTGGAAGAAACCCCAGGATTTCCAAAGAGGAAACCCTGTGTGCAGCACAACTGTCTGTGTGGTGAGCACTTGTACTGCATGTATGGAGACAAAATGCATTTAGTGGCATGAGGAATCAGATTTGGACTTGTTGCAGTGCCAGCCCAGGGGACCCCAAACTCCTTTATCTCTAAGCTAAAGACGTTGGTATCTCCTGCGTCTGTCCAGTTAACACATCAGTCTCTGATGTTTGTGACAAATACTACAGGGTCTGTCAGCCAGTACATTCATTATCTTAGAAGGAGTTTTGCCTGAGTAAAGGACTGAATTTGACCATGCAGCACACAGAATACAGGACCTGTAAAAGGTGCATTGACACCTTATTTCCCAGTTCATCCTTCCCAGAGACTGATCCTTCTTCAAAGTGATTCTCCTACCAATAACATCATACATATCACAGAGTGTTCTGGGTTTTGGGCTGCCTTTTTCTTTTTTAAAGCTGCCCAAGAACACACATGCTGGGGTGTGTGATCATTGCTCTGCTCTGGGCATGTCTGTCCACTTTGCCAACCCACACACCGACGTGCTCACACTGCACAGCCTCAGCGGGTGAATCTGCCATGAAAACCAGAGTCAATAAATTTCCTGTGTATCAACTGGGTTTGATTTAAAATACTCTTCTGAAATCAGTTCAGCCAAAGGCAGTAAATGTTGTTTACTGCTCAGCCAAAGCAACACTTTATTTTGCAATAAGTTGAGTGTAGGAGTGCCTGTAAGTAATGATCCAGTCAATATTGCCACCAACAATGCTGATCGATGTTCCTTTTTCTATCACCCCTTCCTCCCTCACTTCTTTGCTTTTCAGGCACAGCATGCCCCAAAAAAATCTCTCTACACTCCAGGATTTTACCTTCCCAAACCATCTTAGACACTCCTGACTTTTAGGGGAGAGTCTGTCTATAGTGAGCCCACTGGGAACTGATTTTAAAGGTTTCAATCACTCCAGCATCCCCTGCCTCATGAACCTGCTCTAACAGGGGTTTGGTGCTCCATGGGAAAAAGGTTGATGCTGTCTCTTAGCACCAACCTCTTGCAGAACTTTCCCTTTGCTTTTCCCTGTGCCCCTCAGAAAAATCCCACCTGAAAAATCAGGCAGGAACAAGATGAACATGAAGAATTCCTGGCGACTGGAATCACCTGGAAAAAGAAGAGATGAAAAATACTTGAGTCTACATAAAAGGGAGTGAGGCTTCACATCTGAGACACAGTGGGACCCTCGGCTCGAAGTCCAGGCAGTTTAAATAGATGAGGTCTTTGGGTGACATTTTCCTGCAAGATTTTAAGTAAATGCCTTGCTGTAACATTTGAGATCAGGCGTTTCTTGGTTTCCATGATTCTTTTCCTTTTTTAAGCCGCAGACACACACACACAAAATATATTAAAACGAGCCCAGATTAGCTAAAAGGTCGGCTGGTTCCGAAACAAACAGTGGGGATTTATGGTGGAGGCTTCGGAGCGCCAGAAGGAAGCGATTCATCCCCGCCTCTGCTTTGGCTGGAAGGGGAATGTGGATTTAAACCTTGCGGGGAGCAGAAGTGAAGGTGAGAAGAGACGCTTTTGTCATTCCTTTTGTTGAAAGGGAATTCACAAATCCCCCAGGGCATGCGCTGGCAGAGGGGAGAGAAAAGGGGTGCTACACAGAGAGGCAGGAAAGGGTCGGGTGTAGGATGGAAATATCTGGGATGGGAATATCTTGGATGGGCTCAGGCTGCACCAGCTGCAGGTGTCAGCTCTGTAGAAGCGAGGTGAGGAGAGAAGGGAAAACCTGCCTGGGCAAAAACTTTCTGGAAAGGGGAAGAGGTTGATCCGTGCCTGGGGAATGCAAGGCTGCATCCCCAGGGACAAGCTCTGTGCTCAACACCCTATCTGTGAGAAACAGAGCTGTCTGCCCGTGAGAGTGAGAATCCTTCGTGTGTGACTGAGGCAGATCTGACAAGGAATTAATAGAATTTACTAAATTAATTAGCTCATAGAAATGTGCTGCTGAGGCCTTTCCTGATGGGAGGACTCAGCCCATTTTTGGGGTGGTCCCTACCAAGTTTTGGGGTAGTACCTTCCCCATGCACTTTTAGGAAAGGAGAGATTTGGCTGGTACAAACTGCACCAGCCTGTTGGGAGTGTTGATTGTAGATCAACAGCCACATTATTTCCAGGTACCTGCTATTTCAGTTTGCAATTAGAATTATTTTTAAACTGTATCTCCTGATATCCCTGCCAGTACTTAGCATGGAGGGAAAGTGGAGGAGGCAGCACATGGAGCACTCAGGAAGAGCTGTTGGGGCAATTCTCTCCTTGTTGTCAGCCATGCCTGTGTGCAGAAACATGAGGCAGCAAAACCCAAACCAGAGCATTTCTGCAGACAGTTATTGATATAAACGTGCACATTCACACTGCAAAATTAGACCAGCAGATGGGTATCTTGTTTGTGGGAATAGCAACTGCTTTTCACAAGGCCAAAACGAAGTTACAGCACCACAAGGGACAATAACTCTTCGTTACAGATAAAGATCCCAAAGGAACTCACTCACTGCATCTGTGGGAGAGCTGCTTTAGTCCATAATTGTGAGTTTGTGCTTAAATCACGGGGCTCTGAGCTCGCCCCATCTTGGGGGCTGGGGGCAGTGGGTAGCCAGGAGGAAGTTTGCATCCCAGCTGCAGCTCTCCTTCAGACATCAGTACACCCACTAACTTACCTCATGTTCCACTTTCCTTTTCCAGGATAAACACCCTTGATCCATCCCAAGACCTTGTCCAAGGGTCAGCAGCAATGGGAGAAACCAGATGGGAACAGCAACTCTGACAAACTCCTCTCAACTAATAGAAATTTCATAACAGAAGAGCTTAAATTGAAGGAACATTGGTGTTAAGAGATTATTAGTCATTCTCTAAACTGGAGTGGGATGATTGCCGGAAAATATTTCTCTCCAAATTGGTATGAATAACATGACTAAATAAATTTGATTTTGGTTAGTCTTCCATGGTGTTCTTATTGGGTGGATGTAAGAGGAGCAAAACTGGGGGAAATATTGGCTCTTGGTGAATGGCTGGGGAAAGTTTGCTGTTTGCATTCAAGAGATGATTCGATTGACTGAAGAATTAGGTGTTTTTCATCAGCTAAGTAAGCAGTCTGGGTGAACACAGAGCCCACTGCCTGTTGCAAACAAGGTACACAGCATCTGCTAATGAACAGGAAAAATTATGGCTGTCTTTGGATAAACCAGTGATGCCCTGAGTGGGATTTTCCTCCATCTCCTCTCTTAATTTTTAAAGATTTTTATCTCAAAGGCGAATGAGTGGACAAACAGCTCACCAGAGCTTTACAGGGTGGCTGAAAGTGTAACTCCATCACAGACCACTCATCTTTGGGGAACCTTTCCCTGCGGAGGATCCATTTGTCACCTTCAGCATCACCACAACACCCCCACAGCCCCTGTCCCTGCAACAGGGAAGCTCATAGAGGAACTCCCAACATCCCCAAATATGCAGATATTAAGGGAAAAGTCACTGATAGGGACCAAAGCAAAGCAGCTGTGCCATGGCACTGAGGGTGCCCCAAGCAGCTCAGGGCACAGATAGGTATTTTTAGGTGCATTTTCCACTTCATTTACATGCATTTATCCTGGCATCAGCAAGAGCTGAGTGGATATTTGTGAACCAGAAGTACCTAGAGAGGTACAAGAGTGTCAGAGCACCTCTGATACTTCTCCCCACCCTGTGGGTGAGG